>JBBPBX010032903.1:0-33593 GCA_038048925.1 Garcialebias charrua | reverse complement strand
CCTGACGCATCGCCGCTCGATGGACGACCTCCTGAACCAGCTGTTGGCGATGGGCGGCCTCCAGGTCAACCCCCGGATCTGGCTGATGGCGATGGGCGGCCTCCAGGTCAACCCCCGGATCTGGCTGATGGTGATGGGCGTCCTCCTGGGCGTCCCCCGGATCTGGCCGGTGTTGGCCCGCCGTCCTGCCGGTTGCCTCCCTCCACCCGCCCTTGTTCTTTTGGGGGGTCCTTCTTGGGGGTGTCGGGTGCCACCCTTGAGGGGGGGGTTCTGTCATGATCTGCGCCTGTCAGGCTCTGCGCCTGTCATGTTTTTTCTGTTTTTGCTCACTCCTCAGTTCATGCCTCATCGCTAATCATTTTCACCTGTTGTCCATAGCTAATCACTTTCACCTGCCGCCTGCCAAGGTGCTCTGAGTTTTACTCACTATCCCTCAGTGTATAAAAGCCCTCTCATTTCATCTGTTCCTCGCCGGGTCATAAAATCAAATCAAATCCATTCCTCCCTGATGTCTGGTGGAGCCATCTATCATTCCCTCGTTTTGTAAGTGACTGCACCGTTCAGTCTTTTTGTTTTGTTTATTAAAGTGATTATTATTTTACATCTGTGTCTCTGAGTCCTGTTCGCCTGCATTCTGGGTCTGCGTCCTCCACCGGAACCGAATCGTGTCATCCAGTCCATCACCTGAGGCTCTTCCTGAATCACTAGTACAACCCAGACTTTCACATCACAGCAGGTAAGATTGCATCAACAAAAAGAATAGTACTCAACAATATTCTTTGATGTAAATCTGTTGATTTTCTGTGGTTCTGATGAGGGAAGTGACAAAGTGGATGCAGCAATCAGCCCATAATGGACCCAGATGTCCTCTGTGTCCAGACCTACAACACCTGGACATCCAGGAGGAGGTGGTGGAGTCTGAAGAAGTACAGTACAAGCAGCAGGATGAGGAGAAACTAGACCGATGTCCCCTGCGTCCAGACCTACAACACCTGGACAGGAGGGTGGACGAGGAGGTGGTGGAGTCTGAAGACATTAGTTTGACCCATTGTCTTAATATACAGTATACTGCATATGATATATACTGTGTTTGTCTGTGTGTTTTATCATCAATTCACAGAAATGTCTTCACCTGAAAAGTGGACCCAGGTGGAGAACAAACCTTGATATTGTTAAACAGCAGATGGAGACATCTTCAGGATCTGTAGAACATCAGGACTGCTGCAGAAAGCTACGTTTGTGCATCAAGACATTAAAATATGCAGAAATACTACAACTGGCCAGAGCATTGAGATGAAAATGAATCAATGAATTTAATATTTTTTCTGACTGTTCAAATGAACATATTGTTTGAAAAATAAACAGGATAACAATGAACCAAGTGTTTCTGTAGTTATGTGTAAATAAAGTTACAGTAGTACACTATATTATCTGTTAGTGTTGAGTTATTCTTTGTGAGAATATTTGTGTATCTGTTTTAATTTCATTCGTGCATCTACAACTCACAGCTCATACTTTAGTAAAAACAGAATTGGTGAATGTTGAAAAAAACATTTTATTAAAATAAAACCACCCCATATTATCAAATAAATGAAAACCTCTGGGGAAACATTAATATGAACAGATTATCAAAAAAAATAGAGTTTACAAAAAAATCAGCAAGTGGTGTTTGACTTCATCGGCTCTGTAAAAATGACTCCAACACCTCCTCGTCCACCCTCCTGTCCAGGTGTTGTAGGTCTGGACGCAGGGGACATCGGTCTAGTTTCTCCTCATCCTGCTGCTTGTACTTCTTCAGACTCCACCACCTCCTCCTGGATGTCCAGGTGTTGTAGGTCTGGACACAGAGGACATCTGGGTCCATTATGGGCTGAATGCTGCATCCACTTTGTCACTTCCCTCATCAGAACCACAGAAAATCAACAGATTTACATCAAAGAATATTGTTGAGTACTATTCTTTTTGTTGATGCAATCTTACCTGCTGTGATGTGAAAGTCTGGGTTGTACTAGTGGTTCAGGAAGAGCCTCAGGTGATGGACTGGAGACCTGGAAACCTGAAAACACAAACAAAATAAAATAAAAGAATAATATATTTAACAGATATTTTAAAAGGGACTAATTTTTTAAACTATAAATTAATGTTGAATAATTATTAGAACCATTAACTAATATATTACCATTTCAGTGCTGTGGAAACTATGCTGTAAGTCCTCACAGAGCTGCTCACGTCCTGAAGTGAAAAGTCTCCAAAAACCAGCAGGAGCTGAAAAAAAATTATAACCTGCTGTTTACTGGAAATAACTTTGGCTTCTCTGCAGACAATCCGCTAAAATATTAACTTTTAAATGGCTAAATTGGACGGATCGAGTTTGTATCTCCTCATTGTTTTCAAGGTGCGCAGGAGAGACGTTTCTTGTTATGACGTCATCATCCTGCGACGGGGATATCCCTATTTATCGTGTTAAAAAAACGGCGCTAATTTTAAACTGTTTTTGGGAGGAATTTTCATTCATTTCACATTGTTTTAGCAAAAACGGTCAGAGGTCAATCTTAATATTTATATATGTTGTGCCATTTTTTGGAAAGTTAAAAGATGATGTCAGTGGAGCTTTAAGCTAGCTAACATTACACTAGTTTAGTAAGCCAGCTGATATTACTGCATTTGTTGTGTAGAGACTCATTGTATTCATAATTCCTTGTAACAAATGCAAACCCGTTAGGTAACCTATTATATATTATTATATTATATATAAATTATTTTAAAAATCTGTATGCCTCTTTTAACACCAAGCCACAATTTACTGAGAAGTCGGTCAGGGCCTGCACCTGGGTTTAGCACCATCTCTCCAATAGATGCATGAAAGCAGTTTATCACTGAGAGTATATTAGAAGAGTAGCACGGTGGTGCAACTGGTAGAGCTGCTGCCTCTCAGCAAGCAGGTCCCTGGTTCAAATCTGCGTGCCTTTCTGGGTGGAGTTTGCATGTTCTCTCCGTGCATGCGTGGGTTCCCTCCGGGTACTCCGGTTTCCTCCCACAGACTAAAAACATGCATGTTTGGCTGATTGGTAACTCTAAATTGACCCTAAGTGTGAGTGAGAGAATGAATGGTGGTTTGTCTCTATGTGGCCCTGTGATAGACTTGCAACCCGTCCAGTGTGTACACTGCCCCACGCACAGTGATTGCTGGACATGGGCACCGGCGACCCCCGTGACCCAAAAATGAAAGAAGCGGGTAAAAGATAATGGATGGATGGATAGTATATTAGAAGAGATGTTGACATGAACAAACATGGAGGGAAGAAAAGTCACAATAAGCAGAGGAAAAGAGTGGAAAAATCTAAGCAAAGAGGAGCTCATGGCCTTCATTGGAGTGACCATTCTTGCACGAAGTGAGAAGAACTGGAATGTACCAATGTGTGTGCTCTTTGGAAGTTTTCTACACAACCCAAGGTACCCTGAACCTACCAACTGACATCACTGAAGCAACTGGAAGATGTGGAGTGACAAAAGTTGCAAACAAGTAACAGGAGAGAGGCACAGAGGGCCAACAGAAGAGAAAGAGTTGCCAGATGTGTCCAAGAAACAAAGACTGCAAAGCCACCAATTGGTGCAGGAAATGCAGTACTACAGTGTGCAATGGTCACAGCAAAAAGCAAAAATTTTGTGACAACTGCGCACAGTGAATAGAGAAAAAGATGTTTGTGTGGGCAGTGGGCACATGTGAGTGTATAGTGTTCTGGTCGTTTGTTGATTCTCTTTTTGTCCTTCAGAGAGATCAGAGTCAGAGTCAGAGAGAATTTATTGTCATTTGCACCGCATGTAGTACATGTGTTGAAAACGAGATTATGTACACAGGGTCCCAGTTACATCCAACAACAAATGCAAGAGAAAAACAATAATAACATCTAGGATTAACTAAGAGAGACATCAGCTAGTAATACACTAAGCCCTAATGTAGTAGAAAAACATCATTATAAACAGCAGCACGAACATGAGTCATTATGAGCAGATGGTCACAGATGAACGCAGCAACAAGAAACAGATCAGTATCAGCATGATGTGACATTTTGCAGTGTTTATTCTTATTATTTATTTATTCATGAGTCTGACAGCCTCAGGGTAGAAGCTGTTCCTCAGTCTAGTGGTTCTACATTTGATGCTCCTCAACCTCCGTCCCGAGGGGAGTGGTGCAAAGAGTGAGTGTGCTGGGTGAGTGAGGTCTTTCATGATGCAGGTGGCTCTTTTTCTGCATCTGGAGGTGTAAATGTCTGTGATGGTGGGGAGACTGACTCCCACAGACTTCTGTGCAGCCTTCACCACTCTCTGTAGAGCTTTCCTCTCTGCAACTGTGCAGCCTCCATGCCACACGTTGATGCTGGAGCACAGGACGCTCTCCACTGCACACCTGTAGAACGAGGTGAGGACTGAGCTTCTCAGACCGGCTCGTCTCAGCCGTCTGAGGAAGTAGAGTCTCTGATGACCTTTCTTGATCAGGCTGGTGGTGTTGTTGCTCCAGCTGAGGTTATCATTCAAGTGTACACCCAGGTACTTGTAGCTGGAGACCACCTCCACCGCAGATCCACCTATATACAGTGGGGTGTGGGTGTGTTTGTTCCTTCTGAAGTCCACAATCATCTCCTTCGTCTTCTTCACATTCATGTGAAGGTTGTTCTCTTTGCACCAGCTCTCCAGATGTTCCACCTCCTGTCTGTAGCTGGATTCATCATTATCTGTGATGCATCCCACCACAGCTGTATCATCTGCAAACTTAACAATATGACAGCCTGGATGTGTGGCTGTACAATCATATGTGAGCAGAGTGAACAGAAGAGGGCTCAGCACACATCCCTGAGGAGAGCCAGTGCTGAGGGTGATGGTGGAGGAGGAGAAGTTGTGGATCTTCACGGACTGTGGTCTGTTTGTTAAGAAGTCTAAGACCCAGTTACAAATAGAGGGGCTTAGTCCAAGTGTGGATAGTTTGTCTATCAGAGTTTGGGGGATCATGGTGTTGAAGGCAGATGTGAAGTCCACAAAGAGCAGACGCACGTATGAGTCCTTCTGATCCAATGGACATTCTAGCAATAATTTTTGAAGATTTTTGATGTTATTTCATGTGAAAAAATGTTATAAAAAGTTATGAATAACCATATTAAATGTCAAATCAGTCTTTTGTTGACCCAAATATAATAAATATACTGTAACTACCTTTAACCAAAATTAAAGACATCATTTAAATTCATTGCAAAAACACATTGAGTGGGGTCATTTTTGACCCCACTCATGGAAGAATGTAGGTATTGGTCGATCATGCATCCTAGGGTTAAAGAACCGGTTCTTTATAGTTCAATTCTCTGGAATTGTAGGCTGCTTGTCTTAACGATTCAGTTTATCGGTTCTCTGAGTCGTTCTTCTGACTCGTTCTACTGACTCGACGTGGTGACGCATTTACGTGATGACATCACAGACAAGCGCCGTATCAACATGCCGTCAAGGAAAAAGCGAAGACGAAACCAGGTCTACTTGCAACACATGCTAAGCGTGGATTACAATAAAGGGCGGAAATACTTCTAACATGCAGAGAGAAGCATTTGACCACTCAGTATGAGGTGAGTTTGTACAAATGTAACGTCTTTAACACGCTGCTTCGTGACGCTGCTTCATCGTGGTGGTGGAAGCGGAGCTAACAAGCTAGCGTCCTCCTCTGTTTAAATGTTGCAGCACGTAACGTTAAACTCCTCCAGTTCCTGTCACTTGTTACTTTTTTGCTTTACTGCTTCCACCGTGTTGTATAAATAATCTCCATCTCATGTAATAACATTTAGCTGACGAGGATTGCCGGAGTCTGGCTGGCTCAGAGGCTGTTGCTAGCACACTTAGCTTTCAGGATGACGATATTAACACACAACAGACCTAAAAATGCCACCGTAGAAACGGGAGCAAAAACAAAAGTGTTGTTTTATATTTTTGTTCAGTGTGTTTCATTGTAGCCTCTTTCTGTTGTGAGAGCTTTTCTTGCTGCTCAGTGTTTTTAATGGTGAATTTCTTCTGAAGCTGGCAGAGCTGGGAGACACGCAGAGGGAGAGACACCGAGGGAGGCAGAAGAGGATGAAGATGATAACTATGTAAGTTTTGTTTTTTGTAATGAAAGATGATAGATTGCATGGATTACACTATTTATTTTAAAATTGAATCTTGTGCTGCTGGCAGAGCTGAGAGAGATGCAGAGGGAGAGACACAGAGGGAGGCAGAAGAGGATGAAGATGATAACTATGTAAGTTTTGTTTTTTGTAATGAAAGATGATAGAATGCATGGATTATTACACTATTTTAAAATTGAAACTTGTGAATTACAAGTTGTGGTTATGTCAATAATTTCAGATGCCTCCTGGAGGAAGAGACAGAAGTCCAACTGTATAGAAGCCTTTCACCCATTCCAACCATGGACAGCCCCTTAATACGGTAATGTTAATTAGGAATTATTTTTTCATAAATGTTCTATTTTTGTTCTGGTGAAAGAGCATTAAATACTTCATGCACACAAATGGTGTACTATATTTTTTTGTCTAACCCAATGAGAATTGTTTACAGAATTGATAAGGAATTGAATTGATAAATGATATTGTACACTATCATTATGAGATTGCCTTGTATTGTTTCTTTTGTAAAAAAATGAACAAATTTAATAAACATAAACATAAACATAAACATATTGATAAAGGAATCGATATTGATAATTTCTTAACAATTCCCATCCCTATAGGTCGCAGGCCTTGAAAAAGCCATAAAACGGTGTGACCTATACACTGGCAAATACAGTAAGTGTGTGTACTGATAGCTGTTATTATTGAATCCACCGCTAGGGGGAGCTGTAGACTACTGCATGTAGAGAACGTAGAAGAAGAGTTGCAATAACGACGTTATCAAGCTAGCACACGAGGCTTCTTCTCAATGTTTCATTCTTACTAAGAATAAGAACATTACATGGTACCAGGACAGGGTCAAACAAGAAGCAACACAAGATGGCTGCATTAAAACCGCCAAGTCCATTGAAACTGACTGGAAACGTGGATGCAAGTTGGAGATCTTTTAAAAAGCAGTTCATGCTGTACCTTGCTGCTGTCAGAATGGATCGGCGGGCAGATGAAAGGAAAATAGCCATGCTGCTCACCATCGCCGGAACAGAAGCGATAGAAGTCTTCAACACGTTTGTGTTTGCTCAACCCGAGGACAAAGATAAGTTTGAAGAGGTTGTGAAGAAATTTGACGAACATTGTCTGTCAAAGAAAAACTAAACTTATGAGAGGTACGTCTTTCGCTCATGCCTACAGCAAGCGGGTGAGTCATTTGATACCTTCCTCACTGACCTCAAGCTTAAAGCTCAGTCCTGTAATTTTGGTGACCTCAGAGACTCACTGATAAAAGATCAGATAGTGTTAGGCACTAATGAGAAGAAACTGAGAGAGAAATTATTGAGAGAAACGGAGCTAACTTTGGACAGTACTATAAAAATATGTCAAGCCAGTGAGTTAGCACGACAGCATGTCATCTGTTTTCAAGAGCCTGCACAAAGAACAGCACATCAAGAAGATGAGTCTGTCAATGCAGTGATAAAAAGAAAACCTTGGAACAAATTTTAAAATGATGACAATAAAAGCAAAGACAATAATGAAGACATTTACAGTTGCAAAAGATGTGGTGAAAAACACAAAGACGATGGGCCTCATGCAAGAACCGTTCGTACGCACAGATTTGTTCTTAAACTGTGCGTGCGAGTGATTTAGGAGCATTTGTGGCATTCAACAATGTTTTCGTATTGCTAAGATTTTTTTCAGATACGAACAAAATTTACGTGTGGTCCAGACCTGTCGTATATTTTACGAGCAGTCCAGTCTGCTGTTATCCAGACGGATTTTCTCCACTAATAACTTTATATTTCATTAGTTTGAAGATATTTTGAGTTGAAAATGAATCACAATCTATAATTATGTTGAAAAGAGGCTGTTCTGTTTGAATTAGAATTATAATATTAAATGCGACCCGACCCCGGATAAGCGGAAGAAAATGGATGGATGGATGGATATTATGCAACGACACAAATTGGTTAAATTAAAATAAAGCAGCTATTAATTTTGTTGTATAGCACTACAATATTAATATGAAGTTAATTGAAGTTTCGAGACATTTTAAAATGCTTTTGTTCAAAAACACATCGGACATTTGCATGTGGGGTGGGGGTAGCGGTGCGCGACAGCTCTTCTGAATAAATGTAACTATAATGTAACACAGTTGTTTACACTATAATTAAAAATATTTGACCAAAGAAAAACAAGAGCAGGGCTGGAGAGATAAATACGATTTTTATTTCTGCGACTGTACAACCCACGGGAGACATGACATTACAGCACATTTCATTCCTGGCTTTAAAGCAGAGTCACAGCTGATGCTGCTAAAAGTTACAGATTTATAATATTATAATATTAACTGCAACGACACAAATTGGTTAAATTGGTTAAATTAAAATAAAGCGGCTTCACACCCACCGCCGCGGCCCGGACGGGTCGCGGACGAGTACGCGGGTACTCGGGGGCCGCGGCGGGTCACGGCCGAGCAGGACCGCCACGCCGCTGGGTACAAAGTTCCGTGGGCCGGCCGCGTGCCGAGGATCGCCGAGCGCCCCACGTCGACCCCCGTGCGCCTCCCGCACGTCGCGCCCGGGCCCACCCCCCGTGCCCCGGGGATGGTCCGTGCGCGCCGCACGTTTGAGTGGGTCCTCGGCTTTAAAGCAGATTCACAGCTGACGCTGCTAAAAATTACAGATTTATTTATTTAGTTAGTTAGTTATTTACTCTGAGAGCAGAACTTCAATCTCCGAACGCGTAAAGTTCCTCTTTTTACTTCTCGCTGTCATTTTTATGAATGGACACTTCCTGCTCTCTGAGGCAGGAAACGTAGCCTTATATGGTGTTTTGAGGGGTGGGAATTATGTAAATGACCTCTCCGCGTGCACGAGCAGGTGGATAGAACAGGTGCAATTCATCATATTTGCGCAGCTCATTTACACACTTTTCCTGAGGATAGAAGAGTTTGTTGAATCTGACGTGGCATGTTCGTACGAACGCTTCGTACGAACAAAAGTAAGAGAAATTTAGGATAAAAATACGAACATGTTCTTGCATGAGGCCCATTGTCCTGCCTTTGGTAAAAAAAAAAAGTGCAACATGCAAAGGACTAAACCATTATGCAAAAATGTGTTTCTCCAAGAAAAGAGGACAAGAAATCCACACAGTGCATGAAGACACAGCTGACTGTGATGCATTAAAGGAGAAATGAAAAGTGTTTTTAAGCTAATAGTAGTCTAATGAAAAGCATAAAATAAGCTTGTTGAGAAATTTTCACAAGTCAAAAATGTCATCCTAACTCAAATTTAGACTTTGCAAAGTGAAAAAATTCTCATCTGGTGTTTTTGACCCCCCTCCTCCTGCCTGCTCTCCGTCCCCTGAATATGACGTAGGCAGTGCAACGAGTCGTCCCTCATACAGTAATATTAGTGTGTGTATCTAGTTGTGGACAAAAAGGTTTCAGTGTGTAGCAATTATGGATGCAGCAAAAAAAATCTATTTTTTAAAGAATCAAGATTCTTAGTCCTGGCGATTCAGAATCTATTCTAAAAGCCCCAAAATCGATTTTAAAACTTTTTTAAAATTTTATATTGTATTTTTACCGCTCCTGTGCATTCGGCCGCTGTAGAATTTTGGCCGTGTAGGGCCACCGTAGTTAGTTAGCCAGGCAGCCAGTGTTGCCAGATTGGGCGGTTTACCGCCATTTGGGCGGTTTTCACTCTCTACTTAGCGGCTAAAAATAGCTTCGGGCGGGTGGTGATAATTTGGGCGGATTTGGAGTCAGATCGGCGGTTTCTGAGTTAACTATTAAATGAATTTCAAACAATCATTCATCATTATTTCATAGCAAAGCTCCTCTGACCTTTCTCCATCACTGATTGGCTATTGTCATCTGCCAGGGCGATCCCAACAGAGAACTGGTGAGGCAGTTAGTGGACGCCTCGTTGAGTGGGCTGGTCCGTAGCGGCGGTACGTCAGAGCGGCCGCCATATTGGATGTGGCAGAACTGCCGGTCAACTGATAGAAGGAAACGGACTGAACTTCATAAAGCACCGTTTTACAAAGTGTTTTATGCCTGTCATTCACACACACCGTGTGAATGACATTTGGACATATATTTGGAAAGCAAACATGCACCAAAGACAACATTTATAACTTTTAAAGTGATTAATAAAAATGTTTATTCCTTAAATGTTTAGGTTACAGTATAGGTAAACACTAATTTTGAGTGTTAACAACTAATAATGTGTGTAACACTATTACTGTGATGATAAATATAGAAATATTCATTAGTGAACATTTAATGTGTCTATAATAATCAGTTCCTGAAATGTGACATGTTGATTTTCTTAATAAAGAGCACCAATGATCACATTTAACTGGTTTTGATTAATCACATTGAACAAATAAACACCGATATATCTTTACAGGAGTTGGGGGTACTGTGTGTGTGTGATTTTATATATATATATATATATATATATATATATATATATATATATATATATATATATATATATATATATATATAATTTTTTTTTGTAAATACAGAAGTAAAAAAAGAAAAAGTCTGTTGGATAAAAGAAGAAGCGTTTCTACAATTTTTTAACCCATCCAGAGGACCTAATTTAACTCTTATCCCCCCCCCCGCTTTGCTGTATGTGATGTGTCACGTGACACTTTCTGATTGGGCGGTTTTTCGGCGGTGTTTAACAGATTTTTGGGCTGGAAAACCTGGATTCTATCTGGCAACACTGCCAGGCAGCTCCCAATGGAGCCTGCTAGCAAGGAGGGAGACAGCATGTTTCAACTTGCTCCTTCATCTTTAAAAATCATTTTAGATCCTACTATGTTCTGGGGAAGACAGAGCTTAACAAGACATTGGTAACTGTTTCAGGACATTTTCAACACCCCCACTTCCACGTTAGCATACGGCGCTACGTTAGCATACGGTGCTAGCATGCTAACGTTAGCATGCGGCGGCTAACGCACGGCTATTCGTATTTCCAGGATAGAAATGCCCATTAATGCACTAAATCACCAAACTGTTTTTGACAAACTAAAGTGATATCCTTCAGATTCAAAAAAGTCTTCTGCTTCCATTTTAAATGACAGACAAGAGGACAGTAATGATGGGTTTATAGCTTCAGTGTTATTGTAAGATAGCAAAGGAGGTCTTAATTGTGTCATAAAAGTGCGTCCAGAAAATTACTACAGAAATCACTGTACTTCGGCATGTAGCAGGAAAAATGTAAAAAACTATTTCTTTAAGCTACTGACTTGAAAAAAGCATACTAAGTATGTTTATGTGTGTTGTTTACTACTGTATATGAAATTCTTGTTATATCGATTTTTTCAGATTTGATTACATTTCTCCTTTAAGTGAAACATTTTACATCAAAATGGTATCACAAGATGAAGATGCCAGCTCACAGTCTTCAAAAGCAGACGCTGTTAAAGCTGTAAATGTGGTTGCAGAAGACAAATGGACTGCTCCACTATTGGTTAATGGGACCATAGTGGCATTCAAAATTTACACTGGGGCCAAAGTTAACTTAATCAGCGAAAGGGATTTCAACACATTAAAGGAAAAGCCTAAAATTCAGTCAGAAAAAGTCTCACCTCTGAAGGCTTATAACAACCAACCGATACAAACAAAATGTGGATGCAGACTGAATGTAACAGGAAAAGGCAAAAAAACATAATCTACTGTTTACCATTGTACCTAAAGGGCATGAATCTCTCATAGGAGACAAAACATCTGAAGACCTAGGACTGGTCAAGAGGATCTATCAGATTAATGCTGACAACATAGAAGTAACTGAACAAGACAAAAGACTGGAGCACCACCACCAGCGTGAAGGAATCACAGACATGACAGATGCACTATCACGAGCACCAGCACCAAGCAGTGACAAGCTGGGCATCTCTGTATCTGAGGATGCAGAAACACATGTAAACATAAGCCGTTTACGCATTGGCCGGCCCACCCCGGCTCTCCCAGCTTCTAACCCGGGTTCGGCGTCTTCGCATTTACCTTTTCCGCCCGGGATCCACCCTTGTTCTGGAACCATCTTCACCGTGGTTCTTATCGGGCCGAGCCCGACAGAGCTAGTTTCACGTCATGTACTGCTCACATTTGATTCGTTGTTTGCAGCAGGGGCGGGACTCATTCAAACAACCTCAGCGCGAGGGTTGAATTTCATTCAAATTTAACTACAGAAACGAGAAACCCCTAAAACAATTGTTAGCTGAATTAGTGTTTCTGAGTTAAATTTTTGTTAATAACTGATCACAAATCAGCTTATGTTACAACGTAAATAACACGAAGCGCACACCCATTTCCGCCTTTCAGCGCGACCTGAATGTCATTAAACAATAACTAATATTGTCTAACTGTTGCGCGCAGCCAGGGTTTTAAAATATAACGAATAATCTCTAACTTTTACGTGCAGCTAAAATGTCAGGAGGAGTGATTCCTATATGGGGAAGTTGGACACCTGAAAATTCAGTCTGCTCGAATAGCTCAACGAGTTAATGCATTGTCGTTTTGACCGGGAGAAGTGGGTTCGCTTCCCGCCTGGGACAAAGTTATTTATTTTTTTATTGGAGTAAATAAAAAGGAGTTTGTTAACCAAACAAACTCCTTTTTATTTAAAAGAAAATGTGAATAAAGAAAAAAAAGTAAAATAACTTTGTCCCATGCAGGAAGCGAACCCACTTCTCCCGGTCAAAACGACAATGCATTAACTCGTTGAGCTATTCAAGCGGACTGAATTTTTGGGTGTCCAACTTCCCCATATAGTACGGTGGCCCTGTGGTGCAAAACACATTAACAAATAAGGCTAAACACTTTAACAAATAGTTCTGAAACAAATTAACAAATTCTGAAACACTTTAACAAAATCTGAAACAAATTAACATTTTCTGAAACACTTTAACAAATTCTGAAACAAATTAACATTTTCTGAAACACTTTAGCAAACGAGAGAATCACACGGAAAGGGAATGTCCTAACGAGGCTGACCCGGAAGTGATGACCCGGAAGTGATGACCCGGAAGCGGTCATTTTGACCCAAGATGGACGACAGTCGAGTCACGTTTTGCCCGTTCTGTGGGACACCTATAAGTTTATTAAGCTGTTTTGTTTTTTGTGCGGTCGATCCTTGGAGTTTTTAAATGGCACAGAGCAGATGGATGCAGGAGAGGGGACATCTCAACAACCGGACAATGCTAAACAAAGTACCGTAAGTGCAGCGTAATGTTAGCTTTTTTAATTAGCCTGTGAATAAAACATATTAGCGCTATTGGTTACCTCATTTTGATTTTTGAGACCGACCTTTTTTAATTTCAGCAGAACAACCTGGCCCATCATATAAATGTTTCAAAGAGTACCGAAGCTCCAAGTCCAAAGAGCGTCAGGATTTTAACTACGGTCCGAGAGGAAAACATAAAGGAAAAAACGTGCAGGTAACAGTGCTCACCTGACTCGCTGACTGTGAAACTGTACTAGCACAAGCACAAATTAGACCATAGAGAAACACATATGTATGTATCGTGTTTATTTATTGATTTTTTCTACCTCTTATACGTTAAATTGCTCTCATCTTTGTCACAGATAAACATTGATGGTGCCAAGTGGGACTGGTTTAAACCTCTAAGAGGGAAAATGGTCCTGTTATTTGTAGACCCAGAGGTAGGAGCACCCGAGATACTGCAACAAGGTGTCCAGAAAATGAGAAGGTTTAACAAGGACATACAAGAAGGACCGTACATCCTGTTGTATCCAGACTGCTCAGAGGAAGTCACTGTGCCTGGATCAGAAAGACCATTCAAACTGGCTCATTATAAAAGGGAACCAGGAAGGCAATATTCCAGAATTACATTGTTTATTTGCCGTAAAACACATTTTAAATGAGGTGAGTGGATGTAAACATTAAATAAAGTATTTTAACTTGTTTCAATCTACTGAAAGATGCCTCCACAGTATCTATATGATCAGTTGTTTATTTTTACAGAAGTGGATGATACCTCAGATTCCTATCCTGAAATTGTCATCACATCAAGGAGGCTGAGTTCAATCAAGCAGACACAGTGGTATATCAAACATTCACAAAACATACATTTTTTATTTTTGGGGGTGGACTACTGCACTTGTAATTTACTTTTTGTGTTGTATTTTGTTCAGTATTTTGTGCAGACAGTTTCAATTGAAATAACAGAAGGATTTTTTTTATATATGTTTGAGACAAGAAAGTTCATATATGTTTGAGACTTAATAATACCTTACTAACTAAAGTAACTTAAACAAAATTAACTCTTGTTGTTTATTTTAGTTTGTAACTTATCAAATATGAAACCAAAGCAGTTTGCCAGGGCTAAATGTTTTTAGTTTATTTTAGAGAGAGAGAGAGAAAAAGATCATCATTCCGCTGCAGACGAGGGAGGGATGGGGGCGACGTGAAGAAGTGCCTGTGCAGATTACTTCTACTAGCATATTTAGCTAGTTTATATCAGCACATTACGGTGAAGCAATGAATAACCTGAAAACAACCTGGAAAGCTCTGAGGTTTAGTATCTACACAGTACTAACGTTGTGCACGTTTTATTAAAAGAGGTGGAACACAATCTTATTTATCTTAAATTAGCACAGACAGATACCCTGATGCATGCTCAATAATCCAGGTAGAAAAATCTAAAAAAGCTAAGTGTGGTCCTCTGGACATTCAAAAAACAAAACAAAGCAACAACAAAAAAAACTGCCATCAATCATCAAGCCATCAATCGCCTCTTTCATAGGTGGTGTCCAGCGTGTGTGATCCAACACAAAGACACGCCCACCGGTCTTTACTGGTCCAGTGCGGGCACTCCTTGGTGAGGATCGCAGAGGATGTGAAGTCTCTGAAACACAATAAGGTAAGTACAATTCATCAGTATAAGTTTATAAATTTCCTAAATTTAATCTAGAAATGTAAATACATAGCACTGTGTTTGCTCACCTGTTGTAGAAACTTGGAGTATTTCTGACTGGATTTCCTGCTTTAGGAAGTAACTAGAGGGACTGAAGGCCGGTTGTGCTACTGATGCCTCAGCAAGTGGAACAGCCAAATTTGAGCTCAATGCCACAGGTGGAGTTTGTACTTGTTTGGTGATGAACGATGGCAGAGGAAGCTGTGAAGGAGCTGCTATTCCTCTTTTCAAAGTTCTGTGTTTGTCCCAATCAAGAGGCTGCGGAGGATGACGCCAGAGGGAAATTGCATGTCCAAGATGACGTACAGGACGAGAGCCAGGCCACAGGACGAGATCTTGCAGCTCTGTCTTCATCCACAGTTTCTGGTGCCGAGAACAGTTCCAGCTGTTAATGTCATGGTCAGGTTGAGGAACAGCAAAGGGCGGCTGAGCTGAGGGAACTATCATAAAAAAATAAAAATACATGGAATTAGGGTTCCATTAAAAAAAAGACTGTTTGTGTTCCAAATATTAGCCACATTGTTTACAAAATATTTGACAAACAGCGTGGAAATGTTGTTAATAAAGCAAACTACTCAGTAAAAAAATTAATTATTTTTTGTATGCAGTCAGTTCTTACCATCTTCAGCACTGTCCTCAAAGGAAAGGTCTCTGTGCAGAGGTGGAAGCTGCACTTGTGCTGGAATCTGAAAAGGAGCGATATCTTTCAGTTATTTATTTATGGCTTCAGTATAATTTTAAGACAACAGATGAAGTAGCTGTGAAAATTATCCAGACATTGCTATTGATGCAACAAATAGATATTTAAGGGTGAGTTGAAACGAACCTTTATACAACTCTGTATTCTTTGCACTCTCTTTTTCCTTCAGTAGAAATGACAGCGGTGATGGAAGGGCCACGGATGTCTGTTGTGATGGAAGGGCCACGGATGTCTGTTGTGATGGAAGGGCCACGGATGTCTGTTGTGATGGAAGGGCCACGGATGTCTGTTGTGATGGAAGGGCCACGGATGTCTGTTGTGATGGAAGGGCCACGGATGTCTGTTGTGATGGAAGGGCCACGGATGTCTGTTGTGATGGAAGGGCCACGGATGTCTGTTGTGATGGAAGGGCCACGGATGTCTGTTGTGATGGAAGGGCCACGGATGTCTGTTGTGATGGAAGGGCCACGGATGTCTGTTGTGATGGAAGGGCCACGGATGTCTGTTGTGATGGAAGGGCCACGGATGTCTGTTGTGATGGAAGGGCCACGGATGTCTGTTGTGATGGAAGGGCCACGGATGTCTGTTGTGATGGAAGGGCCACGGATGTCTGTTGTGATGGAAGGGCCACGGATGTCTGTTGTGATGGAAGGGCCACGGATGTCTGTTGTGATGGAAGGGCCACGGATGTCTGTTGTGATGGAAGGGCCACGGATGTCTGTTGTGATGGAAGGGCCACGGATGTCTGTTGTGATGGAAGGGCCACGGATGTCTGTTGTGTGTTTGCCAGGACTGTAAACAATCAGAAGAAAGTAAACAAATGATTTTATGTACCGTAGCTTAAAAACATAAAGCATCAGATTTCTTTTCAGTAATAGAATGTACATTTCTTTACCGTTAACTGTTGAGGATTCTGAATCACCTGATGCGTCTGAACACCTGGACACCGTTGCAGTTGGACCTAAATAAAGATAATGTATCAGTCACTGTATGAATCCCAATTGAACACAACAGGTGGTGTTTAGTGGAAACTCAAAAAGTTGTGCTTTTATTCCTTCTGCTTCTGCCAGAACACAATAGGTCAAGGCTCAGTTTTGGAGGGTTATTCATCGTAAAAGAGAATAACACTCCAGTCCTGAAATCACCTACTTTAAGAAAAACCTGTCTTTGCTCTGTTTGACACTGGGGTTCCCTCTGTTTCCGCTGATCCTGACACTGTGTACACAAAGACAAATATGGGAGAGAGACTAAACACAAGCAGATTATATTTTAGAATTTCATCAAGTGTAATTATAGTGTGCGTACTGCTCTGACTCAGGAGCGTATAGAGGGTGAAATGCTCAGCATTGCAGCCTCCAATCCTTCGTACTCCTCCATCACTATGAGAAATCAAAAAATTATATTGTAAAAAAAAATCAAGGATCAGTTTTTAAGGCAATTGTTTTCCTAGTTGCTCACCCAGATGTTTCTGTGGCACACTGGATGGTGTGGTTGTAAGACTGGAGGATGATTTCTGTCTCTTGAGCAGGTGCTGCTGCAGCTTCTAGTCTCCCAGCACTTCTGAATCATCGGTGACATCCCCTCCTCTTTGACGAACTGCAGACAAACATTTCGCCGCACAATATCCTCTCTCTATGGCTCAGATTTGTTCTGCACACTAGGATAATTTTTTATCATTTTGGCCTCAGGAGAGGGGTCCTGACGAAGAAATCCAAGGGGTCCCTTGCGGAAAACAACTCTTTGTTTTCCTGGATAAAAGATGGTCTTCTTCTGCATTTTGGCCTAGTATGGAGCAAAAAAGGGTAGATCATGCGTTAAAAAAAATCTGAAAACCTTTTAAATATATTTTGCATAAGAGCTCAACTGATTATTCAACGTACTGATAGTTCAAAAAGTTTCTATTTAAGGAAACTAGCAGATTGACCTGCAGCAAGGAAACAAATATATTTTCCATTCTGTTCATTTAGCTCTAAACATCAAAAGGTGCTCAAATGCAGCTAAAGACAGGAAGGACATAAAATATAATGATTTATCTGTTTTTATTTACTTGTACTGCAATCAGATATCAGTGTTTCAACACAGTGTACTCTCTCTGATATTATTTTAATTATTATTATTACATTTTGGCAAAAATTGAAACAGAATCTATGATTGTGAAAAAAATGCTGACTTTATCCTCACTCTAATAAAAAACACTGAGCATAATCTGTGAATAAAACATAAAGTAATCCTGATCCTTAAAAGTTAGTGTTTTTTAGGCAGCGTTGCAACACTTACTTTTTAAGAAATCACCACAGTTTTATTGTAAAACACAGACACATAAACCACACATAAAACCATAATGGTTTTATTACTGGCCAACGCCAGACAAAGGAGCACACTGTGGTAGAAAGTAACGCTGCCATTACATGAATATATGTTCGGTCGGAAAAAAACGCGATCATGACGATAAACATGTTTCATATATTTATGTTTTGCCCTCAGCATAACTTACCTTTTAAATGTGAAGGATGCATGTAAAGATCGCTTTTCTTTAGTTTGTTTTCGCGTGTTGTCCATCTCGGGTCGAAATGTCATCACTTCCGGGTCATCACTTCCGGGTCAGCCTCGTTAGGACATTCCCTTTCCGTGTGATTCTCTCGTTTGCTAAAGTGTTTCAGAAAATGTTAATTTGTTTCAGAAAATGTTAAAGTGTTTCAGAATTTGTTAAAGTGTTTCAGAAAATGTTAATTTGTTTCAGAAAATGTTAATTTGTTTCAGAAAATGTTAATTTGTTTCAGAAAATGTTAATTTGTTTCAGAAAATGTTAAAGTGTTTCAGAATTTGTTAAAGTGTTTCAGAAAATGTTAATTTGTTTCAGAAAATGTTAATTTGTTTCAGAATTTGTTAAAGTGTTTCAGAAAATGTTAATTTGTTTCAGAATTTGTTAAAGTGTTTCAGAAAATGTTAATTTGTTTCAGAATTTGTTAAAGTGTTTCAGAAAATGTTAATTTGTTTCAGAATTTGTTAAAGTGTTTCAGAAAATGTTAATTTGTTTCAGAATTTGTTAAAGTGTTTCAGAAAATGTTAATTTGTTTCAGAATTTGTTAATTTGTTTCAGAATTTGTTAAAGTGTTTCAGAATTTGTTAATTTGTTTCAGAATTTGTTAAAGTGTTTCAGAATTTGTTAATTTGTTTCAGAACTATTTGTTAAAGTGTTTAGCCTTATTTGTTAATGTGTTTTGCACCTCAGGGCCACCGTAATATAGGGATCACTCCTCCTGACATTTTAGCTACACGTAAAAGTTAGAGATTATTAGTTATATTTTAAAACCCTGGCTGCGCGCAACAGTTAGACAATATTAGTTATTGTTTAATGACATTCAGGTCGCGCTGAAAGGCGGAAATGGGTGTGCGCTTCGTGTTATTTACGTTGTAACATAAGCTGATTTGTGATCAGTTATTAACAAAAATTAAACGCAGAAACACTAATATATATATATCCAGCTAACAATTTTTTTTGCCGAGTCTCCTCTCTTAAAACACGAACACTCCACCCACGTGAAGAGAGCACCCCACCCACTTCCAGAGAACTGCCCACCCACTTCAAGGCGGCTCTGCGGCAAATGCGTAATGAACGCGGGTGGCCCAGAGCCACCCAGGGGAGCCCCGGGCCATTGAGGGCTGGCCAATGCGTAAACGGCTATAGTGACTGCCACACTCCCTGCATCAGATGTAATGTTGCAAAAAATTGTACAGCAAACAGCAAAAGATCCTCTGCTACAAAAAGTGTCCCACCAAATCCAAAATGGTTGGTCCAAAGGGGTCTGCTCAGGGTTTTACCCTGTTCGTGAAGATTTGTGTTTGACCAATGGACTGCTGCTGAGACAGAATAGGATTGTCATTCCTCAGTCCATGCGAAAGGACATGCTTCAGCGTATCCATGAGGGACATTTGGGTGTAGAAAAATGCAAACGCAGAGCAAGGGAAGCTGTTTACTGGCTAGGCATCAACAAGGACATTGAGGAAATGATACAAAAATGTGAAACATGCCTCAAACATCACTACAAGCAAACAAAAGAGCCAATGATGATAGCAGAGCTACCTACTACACCGTGGCAAAAGGTAGGCACTGACTTATTTCATCTGGACGGAAAGGACTTTCTGCTGGTGATTGACTACTACTCTAATTATCCAGAAGTGGTACAACTTTCCAGTACATCAGCAAAGTCAGTAATCACACACATGAAGGGATTCTTTTCAAGACATGGGATTCCACAGTGTGTCATCAGTGACAATGGTCCACAATATGACTGTGTAGAGTTTCGGGACTTCGCAAAACAATATGGATTTAAGCATATCACGTCTAGTCCCTTGTATCCACAAGCAAATGGACAAGCCGAAAAGGGGGTCCAAATAGTGAAGAGACTGTTTAAAAAAGCCAGAGACAGTAAGACTGACCCTAACCTAGCTCTACTAAGCTATCGAGCTTCACCACTGGAGTGTGGGTCATCACCTGCTGAGCTACTAATGAATCGCAAGCTTCGTACCACACTTCCACACGTTTTAAAGGAGAATGATAAACGTGACAACAAGCTTTTGGACAAAAGGATGAAACTCAAGTACAGACAGAAAAGGAACTATGACAAGACGGCAAGACGTCTGGCACCTCTTCAGGAACGAGATGTTGTGAAGATTGCAGGTCCTGAGTTCTGGGACAGAAAAGCAACGGTGCTAAGTGAAGTAGGACCCAGTTCGTTTGCTGTTAAGACAGAAAATGGACAAGTGTTCAGAAGAAATCGGAGGAGTCTGTTAAAGGTTCAAGATGCTAACCATCAGGTCGAAGAGGATGAATCTGAACAACAGAGTGTTACATCAGATGAACACCAGAGTGAACCTCTTTCACCTTCACCTACAACAGAGACACTGAGAATGTCTTCCCGACCTAGGAAACCTCCAGAGAGGCTTCTTGCTTCTTGCTTAGAGGCTTCTTGCTTCGAGTGAAAAAGAGTCTCTGGAGAGGTTAGAGTTTGTGTTCCAACACCTTCGCCTGCACAATCTCAAGTTGAGCCCCAAGAAATGTCACTTTATGAGATCATCAGTGAAATTTCTGGGACACATCATAGATGGCCATGGAGTATCTGTTGACCCTGCAAAGGTTGAAATCATTACAAAGATGACAAAGGCTGACCTGATGGAAAATGATGGATGCACGCCTTCAGTCAAGAGGATAAAGTCCTTCCACGGTATGGTGTTTTATTACCAACATTTCATTCCAAGCTGTTCATCTGTTGCCAAGCCACTGTTTGCTCTAACTGCTGGGCAGAAGAGGAAAGGTAAAACCAAAACAACAACAAATGCAGGTTCTTACACACCTTGGGGTGTCTATGAGTGCACATCTAATTCTCCAGCTCCCCGAGCGCGACTACGTTGCTCGCTGCACCACCTGGTGGTGGTTGGGTTAAAGGCAGAAGACCAATTTCGTCTGTCAAGTATGGGAAACATACACAGATGACAAATGTGACAAATTATTATTATTATTATTACAGAAAACTGAGACCATCTGACTGGACACAGGAGTGTGAAACAGCTTTTTTAAGTCTTAAAGAAAAGCTGTTAAATTGTGTTGTTCTCGCACACCCAGATTTCTCACAGCCTCTGATTTTGTCTATTGATGCTTCACTGGACGGACTTGGAGCTGTCTTGTCTCAAGTACCAGCTGGAGAAGAGAAAGCTCGCCCCATCGCATTTGCCAGCAAGACGCTGAGCAACTCTCAAAAGAAATACCCCGCTCACAGACTTGAATTTTTGGCTTTGAAATGGAGTATATGTGAGAAGTTCAGTCATTGGTTAAGAGGTCAAACATTCACAGTGTGGACTGATAACAATCCACTCACCTACATCATGACAAAGCCAAAACTTGATGCTTGTGAGCAACGTTGGGTTGCAAAGCTGGCACCCTTCTCTTTTGATCTTAAACACATACCTGGGTCCAAGAACACAGTGGCGGAAGCACTCAGTAGGGATCCATTTGCAACAACTGTCAGTCATAGGATCATCACTGATGGCTACGCTCATCTCCTTATCAAAGCTGATGGCATTAGCCAAGATGGGGTCCAGGATGCTTTTCATCATTCTCAGAAATTCATGAATAATAAAGTAAACTCTCCATTCATTCAAAACAATTAAAATAAAACACAAACAGAACTATTCTGCTCAACAGTTACAATTCTTATATTTCAAATTGAATTACCAAAAAAAAAAAGTTTACATTATAACATGAAAATATACATTAACCACTCTGGAGCCAGGCCCGGAGGAGGGGCACGTTGGCGAGCGCCTGGTGGCCGGGCTTTTACCCATGGAGCTCGGCCGGGCACAGCCCGAAGAGGAGACGTGGGTCCCCCTTCCCATGGGCTCACCACCTGTGAGAGGGGCCAAAGGGGTCGGGTGCATTGTGGAATGGGTGGTGGCCGAGGGCGGGGACCCTGGCGGTCTGATCCTCGGCTACAGAAGCTGGCCATTGGGACATGGAATGTCACCTCTCTGGTGGGGAAGGAGCCTGAGCTAGTGTGTGAGGTTGAGAGGTTCCGGCTAGAAATAGTCGGACTCACCTCAACGCATGGCTCTGGCTCTGGAACCAGTTTCCTTGAGAGGGGTTGGACACTCTTCCACTCTGGAGTTGCCCCTGGTGAGAGGCGCCGAGCAGGAGTGGGCATACTTGTTGCCCCCCATCTCGGTGCCTGTACGTTGGGGTTCACCCCGGTGAACGAGAGGGTAGCCTCCCTTCGCCTACGTGTGGGGGGACGGGCTCTGACTGTTGTTTGTGCCTATGCGCCGAACGGCAGCGCAGATTACCCACCCTTTTTGGAGTCCTTGGAGGGGGTATTGGAGGGTGCGCCTCCTGGGGACTCCCTTGTTCTGCTGGGGGACTTCAACGCTCACGTGGGCAATGACAGTGAGACCTGGAGGGGTGTGGTTGGGAGGAACGGCCCCCCTGATCTGAACCCGAGTGGTGTTCTGTTGTTGGACTTCTGTGCTCGTCATGGATTGTCCATAACGAACACCATGTTCAGGCATAAGGGTGTCCATATGTGCTCTTGGCACCAGGACACCCTAGGTCGCAGTTCGATGATCGACTTTGTTGTCGTCTCATCTGATCTGCGGCCGCATGTCCTGGACACTCGGGTGAAGAGAGGGGCGGAGCTGTCAACTGACCACTACCTGGTGATGAGTTGGCTCCGATGGTGGGGGAGGATGCCGGTCAGACCTGGCAGACCCAAACGTATTGTGAGGGTCTGCTGGGAACGTCTGGCAGAGTCTCCCGTAAGACGGAGCTTTAACTCCCACCTCCGGGAGAGCTTTGAACACGTTCCGAGGGAGGCGGGGGACATTGAGCCCGAGTGGGCCATGTTTCGCGCCTCTATTGTCGAGGTAGCTTATCGGAGTTGTGGCCGCAAGGTTGTTGGTGCCTGTCGTGGTGGCAACCCTCGAACCCGGTGGTGGACACCGGCGGTGAGGGATGCTGTCAAGCTGAAGAAGGAGTCCTATTGGGCCTTTTTGGCCTGTGGGACCCCGGAAGCAGCAGATAGGTACCGGCAGTCCAAGCGGCATGCGGCTCGGGTGGTTGCTGAGGCAAAAACTCGGGCGTGGGAGGAGTTCGGAGAGGCCATGGAGAATGACTTCCGTACGGCTTCGAGGCGATTCTGGTCCACCATCCGGCGTCTCAGGGGGGGAAAGCGGTACGCGACCAACACCATTTATGGTGGGGATGGCGTGCTGTTGACCTCAACTCGGGATGTTGTGAGTCGGTGGGCGGAATACTTCGAAGACCTCCTCAATCCTACTGGCACGTCTTCCACTGAGGAAGCGGAGCCTGGGGACTTTGGGTCGGGCTCTCCAATCTCTGGTGCTGAGGTCGCCGAGGTGGTTAAAAAGCTCCGCGGTGGCAAGGCTCCGGGGGTGGATGAGATTCGTCCTGAGTTCCTTAGGGCTCTGGATGTTGTGGGGTTGTGTTGGCTTACGCGACTCTGCAATATCGCGTGGACATCGGGGGCAGTTCCCTTGGATTGGCAGACTGGGGTGGTGGTTCCCCTATTCAAAAAGGGGGACCGTAGGGTGTGTTCCAACTATAGGGGGATCACACTCTTAAGCCTCCCTGGTAAGGTCTATTCAGGGGTTCTGGAGAGGAGGGTCCGTCGGATAGTCGAACCTCGGATTCAGGAGGAGCAGTGTGGTTTTCGTCCTGGTCGTGGAACACTAGACCAGCTCTACACCCTCAGCAGGGTCCTGGAGGGTGCGTGGGAGTTTGCCCAACCAGTTTACATGTGCCCTGATGCATGCTCAATAATCCAGGTAGAAAAATCCAAAAAAAGCTAAGTCTGGTCCTTTTTGGAGTCTATCCTTGATAGAGAGGAACGATGGTTTGAGAGAGGAGTAAAGGAGGCCATCTTTGTGAAAAGAAACCGCCCATCATTAAACAGGGGTGGAGGCCTCCGAGTTCAACTGTCCCCCTCCTACAATGCTGTGATTGCTGGTATCACTCAGCCCTCTGTGAATAGCAAACAACCATCAGGGTGCTAACGATCCATTGTTAGGCTGATGGTCCTCCTTGATCATGTGAGCAGCTGGTTTCAGGCTGTCATCAGCCAACTGGTTGTGTAACACTGTGAGAGGGTGCTATTTATAAGACTGAGCTGAACCCAGCACCTCAGACTGAGGAAGTCTTTCGGACGAAAGACGAAACGTTTCTACAATTTTTTGCTTTGTTTTGTTTTTTTGTTTGAATGTCCAGAGGACCAGACTTAGCTTTTTTAGTTTACATGTGCTTTGTGGACTTGGAAAAGGCATTCGACCGCGTCCCTCGGGGGGTTCTGTGGGGGGTACTCCGGGAGTATGGGGTACCAGGCCCTTTGATATGGGCTGTTAGGTCCCTGTACGACCGGTGTCAGAGCTTGGTCCGCATTGCTGGCAGTAAGTCAGGCTCGTTTCCGGTGAGAGTTGGACTCCGCCAAGGTTGCCCTTTGTCACCGATTCTGTTCATAACTTTTATGGACAGAATTTCTAGGCGCAGCCAAGGTGTTGAAATGATCCGTTTTGGTGGCCTTGGAATCACTTCTCTGTTTTTTGCAGATGATATGGTCCTATTACATTCAAAACAGTGCAGCAAGGATCTTGTTGAGAGTTCGTAAATTTGAACATATTACGCCCATTCTCCATAACCTTCATTGGCTTCCTGTCGCCTACAGAATTCAGTACAAAACTGCTCTCATTACACATCAATGCTTACACGGAACTTCACCAGATTATCTGAAGGATATTCTTATTCCATACTCATCCACCCGCTCGCTGCGGTCACAGAACAGCAATCTCCTTCACATTCCGAGAACCAAATTAAGGACCATGGGAGACCGGGCTTTCAGTGTGGCTGCCCCCCGCCTGTGGAACTCTCTTCCTGACTGTCTAAGAGCCCCACAGTCTGTGGTTGACTTTAAGAGCGACTTGAAGACCTTTCTTTTCGACCAAGCATACTCTACCTCCTCATGATTCTACTTTTGATCTTAGCTGATATTGTTATTGATTTTAATTGTTTTATTATTTGTTTTATTGACATTTAATTCTGTTGCTCCTTGTAGCACTTTGAGATTTTCATTAATGAAAAGTGCGTTATAAATTGAATTCATTATTATTATTATTATTGGCTTCATCAGTTCGTGATCTACAGCTTTTGCTGGAGCGGTTTTCAGCTGAATGTGATGCGGCCGGGATGAGGATCAGTTCCTCCAAATCCGAGGCCATGGTCTTGAGCCGGAAAAGGGTAGCATGCCTTCTCCAGGTCGGGGAGGAGGTCCTGCCCCAAGTGGAGGAGTTTAAGTATCTCGGGGTCTTGTTCACGAATGAGGGAAAACTGGAGCGTGAGATCGATAGGCGGATAGGTGCAGCGTCCGCAGTGAAGCGGGTGCTGTACCGGTCTGTCGTGGTGAAGAGAGAGCTGAGTCAAAAGGCAAAGCTCTCAATTTACCGATCGATCTACGTTCCCACCCTCATCTATGGTCATGAGCTCTGGGTTATGACCGAAAGAACGAGATCTCGGATACAAGCGGCTGAAATGAGTTTTCTCCGCAGGGTGTCTGGACTCTCCCTTAGAGATAGGGTGAGAAGCTCAGTCATCCGGGAGGGACTCGGAGTAGAGCCGCTGCTTCTCCACATCGAGAGGAGCCAGTTGAGGTGGCTCGGGCATCTGGTTAGGATGCCTCCTGGACGCCTCCCTGGTGAGGTGTTCCGGGCATGTCCCACCGGGAGGAGACCCAGAGGAAGACCCAGGACACGCTGGAGGGACTATGTTTCTCGGCTGGCCTGGGAACGCCTTGGGATTCCCCCAGAGGAGCTGCTCCAAGTGGCTGGGGAGAGGGAAGTCTGGGCCTCCCTACTTAGGCTGCTACCCCCGCGACCCGACCCCGGATAAGCGGAAGAAAATGGATGGATGGATGGATGACATTAACTTAACATCTAGATAACATTTTGAAACAACCCACATACCTGTTTAAAACAAGAATACATTCAGTACAGCAGTTCTCAGGCTCTGGCCTCCTCATACACAACTTAAACAATCATAAGAACAAAAAAAGAACCACATTGGCATGAAAACCTCGACAAATGTCAGTAACTTGGGGAATAAACACCCAATAGCGTGCTGCACTAAACATAAAACAGTTTAAAAACAATATGTAACAAGTTGTGAGTTTATAAAATATACTTTTTAGAACATTTTGAATACTTTAATACACAAACAGAAGACAGCTGCTGTGACACCTACCTCTCCCCATCACAGCTTGGCGCAGACTGGGGGAGAGAGCGGGAATGCGCGGAAATGCACAGGATGTGATGCGGAAACAGGAAACAAGAAAATAAAAGCTTCTCCGTCAAAATAAAATACAATTCAGAAACCAAGAAAAAAAAACATATCCACCTTATTCCTGGGGGTGTCACTGTAGAAGCGATTATGTGTCTTACTTCCGTTTGACACCGGAAGTAGAAGTTCTGCACTGTCTCCTCGTTGTTTACTTGCTAATCTGTGCGCGTCGTTGAAGTTCTGTTTTCTGTTATTTTGAGCTAATATTGTCACGAAGATGTCCTTGCGGAGCTCGGGTACCTGTTGCGCTGTTCGTGGCTGTACGAATAATCAGACGAAGCTGAATTTGTGGCTGCAACTAGTGTGTGTTGAACATGCTCCGAAAACAAAAACCTGCATCCTTCTTTGTGGCTGGGCTACGAGAAACCACCTGAAAAAAGACTCCGTATCCTCCAGAGGTGACAGCAGTGACACGAGAACACCAGGTATGATTTAAGAGACAGCTTTTAGTTTTATGATTTTATGTAGTCAGTGATTAAATGATACTAATATTTTCGTTCATAACTGGCAAATAAACACACGCACCTATATATGTATGCTGTGTGTGTGTGTGTGTCGTTTATTTACATATATATAATATAGGTGTGTGTGTGTGTGTGTTCATAAATGATCCCTAATGTTTGTATACTGTACTTTTACTTTCAGATGGGCTTGACGAGAGTGTGGAGCTGTGCTCAACACCACCACAGTCACATGCAGCATGACTGTTGGAATGTGGATTGACATAATGAGATTGTTTTGTATAGTTTCTTCTGTAAAAAAATGAACAAATTTAATAAACATAAACATAAACCAACGACCTTATTCTATGGTTGCCCCGTGAAACAATTAAAGCAACATGTTTTGCAGAAAGCTAAAAACTTGGACTCCAGAAGTGAATCATACAGTCACTACTATGCAAATAACACTGTGAAATATTTATTGGCTGTTTCTCCCTCTGGAATAATCATGTTTATTACAGATGCTTATGGTGGTAAATGCAGTGACAGGTATATAACACAGAACTCTGTGTTTCTGGACTATCTGCGTGCTGGAGATGAGGTGATGTGTGATCGTGGTTTCACAGTGAGGGACCTGCTGCAAGAGCATGGTGTCAATGTAATCATTCCAGCATTCACACGCAAAGGATGCCAGCTTATTTCAAGTGAGAAGACATCAAAAAGAAGAAGACATTAAATATAAACAGAAGAAGACATTAAATGTAAACATTTTTCTCAAACATGTACAGTACTGGTGTGCCGGTACTTGCTGTAAATGTAACACAACTCTTAACATGTTTTTTAAAGGATGCAATGTTAACTATATTACATTAGAAAAGTACAGTATTTGCTAAAATGATTCATTTGTTATATACAATAGTTGACTGTTAACCTTCTTACAAGGTTAGTTTTTTATGTTCACTATATCAGTTAATTTTGGATTAAACTACTGTTTCTATCTAAATGTCACTTTTTTCATTATCAGGTTTTTAAAGATTGTTTCCTGTCTATTTCATTATTTGTTTTCGTTAACTGTATTTTTAAGAGATCCAGGAATTTTGGGCAGACACGAATTTTCTTTGCAACAAATTAATCTACTAATGTTTGAAACACCATCCAGTCATGTGCCTCTGCAATAACCACAGCTGTTTTTGACCAGTTCGACCTGGTTTCATTGCCTCACCTCATCAAGATGGTTCAGCAGATGAAACCAACTAACTGTTCTCTGGACATCATTCCCTCTAAAATGTTCAAACAATCCTTTGATGTAATTGGTCCTTGTGTTTTGTCATTTATTAACAGCTGTCTATCTTCAGGTTTTGTGCCATCTGCTTTCAAACACGCTGTGGTCAGGCCTCTTCTCAAAAAACCAGGCCTAGATCCTACAGCTCTCTCTAATTTCAGACCAGTTTCCCATCTGTCATTTCTATCAAAGGTCCTAGAAAAGATTGTTTTTATTCAACTTCAATCTTTTCTAGAACTCAACAACCTGTTTGAAAAATTTCAGTCAGGTTTTCGAGCTCGTCACAGCACTGAATCTGCACTGCTCAAAGTACAGAATGACATTCTTCTGTCCCTGGATGCAAAAAACCCTGCTCTGCTGGTGATGTTAGACCTCTCAGCAGCTTTTGACACCGTCGACCATCAGGTACTAATCAACCGCTTGTCTCAGCTGGTTGGCCTCCAGGGAGCTGTGCTTGAGTGGTTCAAATCTTACCTGTCTGGGAGAACTTTTTCTGTCATGATAGGCGATCTGTCCTCCTCTTCATCAACCCCTCTGACCTCTGGCGTACCACAGGGATCTATTCTAGGGCCAGTCCTCTTCTCTCTTTACATGCTGCCATTAGGATCAATCATCACACGTCATAACCTGTCTTTTCACATGTATGCAGACGATTTACAAATCTATCTGCCAGTCACTCCCAACCCCTCACTCAGTTCAAACACTCTTGTCAACTGCTTAAATGACATTAAGCACTGGCTCTCTCAAAACTTCCTCCACCTAAACACAGATAAAACTGAATGCATTTTATTTGGTGCACCTGATGACACCAGCAACATCCTTCCCAGTCCCAGTGTTGGTTTTCCCCTCCCCCACTTCAACCCGGTGGTCAGAAATCTTGGAGTGCAGCTTGACTCCAACTTAAAGTTTGATAAACAGATCAGTTCTGTTGTCAAGACCAGCTTTTTCCAGCTCCGTCTGCTCTCCAAAGTCAAGTCATTTCTCAGCCGTGGTGATCTGGAGAAGGCCATCCATGCCTTTGTGACCTCCAGACTTGATTATTGTAATGCTTTATATGTTGGTATTAATCAATCCTCCATCTCCCGTTTACAGCTTGTACAGAACTCTGCCGCGCGCTTTTTGACCAACACACGAAAATATGAACACATCAGGACGACACAACAGTGGTAGGTCTCATCAGCAACAACGATGAGACGGACTACAGGAACGAGGTGAGCCGCTTGGCCTTGTGGTGCGGACACAACAATCTCACTCTCAACGTGGAGAAGACAAAGGAGATTGTCGTGGACTTCAGGAAGAGGGATGCACAACATGCCCCTCTGACCATCAACAGCACCGCAGTGGAGAGAGTGGACAGCACCAAGTTCCTGGGAGTGCACGTCTCAAAGGACCTGTCCTGGAGCAGGAACACTGCAGCACTGGCGAAGAAGGCTCACCAGCGCCTCTACTTTCTCCGCAAGCTGAAAAGGGCTGGAGCTTCAACCTCCATCATGTGCACCTTCTACAGAGGTGCCATAGAAAGTGTCCTGACCAGCTGCATCACTGTGTGGTTTGGTGCATGCACTGCATCCTGCCGCAAGAGCCTCCAGCGCATCGTGAAAGCAGCTGAGAAGATCGTCGGCACCTCCTTGCCCTCACTGCAGGACTTACACAGCAAACGCCTCACTCGGAAAGCCCACCGCATGGCAGGTGATCCCACACACCCACTACACAGCCGCTTTAGACTGCTGCCATCAGGGAGGAGACTGAGGAGTCTCCAGGCTCGTACCAGCAGACTGAGAGACAGCTCTGTTCATCAGGCAGTCAGAATGCTAAACACTCTGCCTGCTCTGCCTCCCCTCCCATTTGAACTGCCTTAACACAAAAAACTTTCTCACACATTACCACTCAACACAAAGTTTTTAACACTGGACTCTGTGTCATCAAACGGGTTATTCACTAAACTCTCGGTCATGTGTTCATTCAGTTTGCACTACTTCTCATATTTGCACTAATGTTTGTATTACATTACTGCCTATAGTCATACTACTGTTTACATTCACTGTTTACATTTATTAATACTGTTTACATTTATTACTACTGCTTTACATTTATTACTACTGTTTACATTTACACTACTTTTATCTACACTACTGCAGATACATATACAGCATTCTCTGACTAGCCTTATCTAAGGATGCCAAATGTGCCTTATGTGCCTCACTGCATATGCCACTTTGCCTCTATACCAACATCAACTACCTCATACATATACTGTGTACATTAACTTATATGCTGCTGTGCCACTCTTTGCAAATGTCAATGCTAGAACCTTCAGTTTATTTTATAGATATACTTTTTATACTTTTTATACTACTATGCAAAAACTCAGGACAGTATTACACTTTTATTATTTCATTTTATGCTTATGTTCATTGGGTGTTTGGTGTTTTAGGGGTGTTTGGTGTTTCAGTGTTGGTGTAAATTTTCATACTTTTATACTATTATGAAAAAACTCAGGACAGTGTTACACTTTTTTTACTATTTTATGCTTATGTTTATTAAATGTTTTAGTGTTTAGTGTTTAGATGGTTACTGTTGCACCGAGGGACTGAGAGAAACGCAATTTCGGTCCTGTGTATGTCCTGTACATATTGCAGTTCTGACAAAAAAGTTGACTTTGACTTTGATCACTCCTGTCCTGTCCTCTCTACACTGGCTCCCGGTTCAGTTCAGGATACAGTTCAAGCTGCTCCTGTTTGTTTTCAAAGCTCTGAATGGACTTGCTCCTCTGTACATCTCAGAACTTTTGAAAGCCCATCAGCCCGGCAGAGATTTACGCTCTGCCAGTCAACACCTGCTGGAGGTGCCTCGCTCAAGGTACAAACAATGGGGAGACCGGTCATTTTCTGTTGCCGGCCCAAAAGCCTGGAACAGTCTCCCCCTTGAGCTGCGTGCCACCTCTGATCTGACTCTGTTCAAAACCAGACTGAAGACCCACTTGTTCAAAAAAGCTTTCAGTGTGTAACTTTTATTACTTTTGGTATTTTAATATGTAGCATTTTTTATTTCCATTGCCTTTTTATTTCCACTTGTTCAAATAAGCTTCCAGTGTGTAACTTTTATTACTTTTGGTATTTTAATATGTAGCATTTTTTATTTCCATTGCCTTTTTATTTCCACTTGTTCAAAAAAGCTTTCAGTGTGTAACTTTTATTACTTGTGTTATTTTAGTATGTAGCATTTTTTATTTCCATTGCCTTCTTTTATTGCTGTTGTTTCTTATTCTATTTTCATTGATTTATTGTTCCAGTTTATTCATCTTTTTATCCTGTTAAGCACCTTGGTCAATGCAAGGCATTGTAGGAAGGTGCTATACAAATAAAGTTTATTATTATATTATTATAAGCATGTGTGAAAAGTAAAAGTTCTCAAGGTGCTTCATTTCTGAATCAGAAAAGTCTTTGTCAAAAGAAATGTCAAGCTCCAGGTGCACAGTTGGTGTTGCTGAAACCAAAACCCAGGCTTGGTGATGTGGATTTTTAAGGCTTTGGCTGGCCTCTAAGTTTGCCTTAAGGTAAATAAGAATGTGTCCCACCTCTCTTAACATAACAGGACCAACCTTTTTACTGTATACTAATAAGCTTCAGAGCTTTTCAGATTGCTCATCGCTTCGCCATCTGAAGCAACTGTCAACAAAGTAGCTAAGTATGCTAGTAGCTAAACATGCTAGTGTACGTTATTTTCGGCCACTTCTTCAAGTCGTCCTCCCACCCCTCAATAGCTGTAGGTAGCGGTAAAACAATATCTCCACATTTGAGTTGTGATCGTTTGTGTTCCCACATATTTTATGACCTAAAACCTCTGACGAAAACCGGTTAGCGCGTTGCTAGCGTGTAAAAAAAGTGCCGGTTCTGACTTCCGGCGGAAGTCGTACCCATAATTCGCGCAAGGAATCATGGGGGCTAGGAATAAGCTGGATAATGAAGATGGATTTGGGGTGAAATATACACATTTTTTTACACACTTGCTACATCTGCGCCAAGCTGCGCTGGGGAGAGAATAAACCTGCCCTACTGCTGCAATACACCCAGAGTCCTTGTCTGCTGATTCCTTTTACCTGTGACACACAACGCAGAGTAAAGATGAGTCGGATGAGGGCGGTTACATGAGCAGTACAGAGTGACAGCGGAAAGAAGAAATCTCCAGCAGAACCAGAATCTGAACTTGGATCAGGATCAGGAACAGTGCTGCAAAGAACAGAAAACTGTGACTCAGTGTCAATTTATTTTATTATCTGTTGTTTTACCAAAAGAACATCAAGGTTGTAGTAAAGTTTGGATCAGTACCACAGGAACATGAGGTTCTACAGCAGAACCTTTAATGTGAGGACACCTGTTCCTCTGAGATTCTTCTTTAGACCAGCCTGAAGCCTCGAGCTGTCTCCTCTCAGCAGGATGCAGCCAGGCTGTTCTACCTGGTAACTGATGACGCTGCATGACGTCATCACTGTTCTGCTTTAACAGCGGCTCTCAGTCCAACAGACTCAGTTTATCAACTGGACCCAGACAGAACCATGTCTTCATCAGTCCTCTGCTGCTTCATCCTCTTCATCACCGTCTGGCCTGCAGGTAGGAGGAATACTCTGATCAATACACTGAACAAAACTGATTACTGATCAATACTCTGATTATTGATCAATACTGTGATTACTGAACAAAACTGATTATTGATCAATACTCTGATTACTGATCAAAACTGTGATTACTGAATAGTTCTTTACTGATCAATACTGTGATTATTGCTCAATACTGTAATTACTGAACAAAACTGATTATTGATCAATATTCTGATTATTGATACTGTGATTACTTAACAAAACTCTGATTATTGATCAATACTCTGATTACTGATCAATCCGTGTATGGTTCGTTCTTTCGTTATTCCGTTTCAAAATAAAAACCAAATAACCAAACAAGCTTTGGTTATTCGGTTTTTTCGTTTTAAAATGAAATTACAAAAACGGTTTTTAAACGGTTTTTTCATTATTTCGTTTTTAAAACGAAATTAGAAAAACGGAATTGCCAAAAATAAAAAAAAGGGTCGTTTTGTTTTGTTTGTTTGTTTAACTGCAACGGTTAAACCAAAGACGAGCTTTTATTTTGAAGTTATTCATTCGGACCTTAAACCGGAACCGGAAATGGAATAT
>JBBPBX010032902.1:5628-33594 GCA_038048925.1 Garcialebias charrua | reverse complement strand
AAATGTGATTTAATCAATTAGTTACCTGTAATTGGTTAATTAGCAGGCCTCATAAAATGAACTGTGATCTAATGAGACTAACCTGTATAGTTTTTTTTATTACTACAATGTCATCCCTGTAAGCTGAATAATGTTTTCCTTCCGTGTTAACATCAAAATGTGGATGAAATGATGTCAGAGTTGCCCAGGTTAAACTCCAACATTACTGCAGTATTTGACTACTTTTCTACATGAAGCTAAAATGATCTGACAGCATCCTGCACCTAACTCAAGTGGAGTTTGCTTACCCCCAGTGAGTTGGCACAAACTTAAATCACCCAGTACAGGCCTTGTCCCATGACCTATTAAAGATACACAAGAGGTCAGTTCTCAAGTTTGTTCTTAAATAGTCTCTGAGGTGTGGATGTTTGTGGTCCGTTAACCACAGTTACGGTCCTCATCTGTATGTAGGTTGTGTATTCTGAATACTGTTTATGCTTTTGTCAGGGGAAACTTGTATGTATGTGTGATATTTCATTATATAATGATCCCTATGTGTGAGCCATCTTATCTTAGGTGTCATTTGATCTGAATGGTATGTTATTCTAATGTTTGGTATCACTGTTTGTGGAGTGATGGTTCCAGTAACCGCTGGGTAGACGCTCATCACGCCCCTCCCCATCCACTGTGAGGAACATTGAGGATGTTTTATGTTATGCGAGACTGTTCTTTATAGTAGCTGTCTGGGTTTGGTTCTGTAAACACTAAGACAAGACTAGGATCAGAACCAAGGCAGAGTAAGCATTTGGAGTTTTGTGTACTTACATTGCATTGACTTTCTGTATTCTGACGGTTCCTCCAAAGCTTTGTGTTATTAGATTTGATGAAATCTACACCTGATCATTTATTAATCTTTTTTTTTCAATGACATATTTTTATTTTATTTGAACCTGTTATTTTATTTGAACCTGTATACCAAATTAACCTTCAAATGTAAAAAAAAGGTTACTTTATCTTAACAAATGGTTTTTACTTGGTTTATGTGTGTGTACATATTCCTGAATTTCTTTGTTGTCTTTTGCATCAGAATGGAAAAAAGCACTACTCAAAATCCATCAGACCTTGTCAGTCCAGTAGTTGCAGCTTTTTTCTGAATGACTACAAATTGAAAGGGTAACTGTGCTGTTGCAGCCAAATAATTATTGGAAATCATAATCAAAGTGTTGTCACCCTGATATACTTTATTTTCTGACAATAATCCTTTTTTGTGTGTGATTAAAATGTTGTGTTTTTTATTAGCGTGACAAAATTTATTTTACATTGTATTAGTTGTTGAATAATAAAAATAGTTTGTTTTTGTTTTTTTCACTGAAATTGTTAGCCAAGAAAGTATCTTTTTATTGTTTTGCAGTCTTAAAATAACAACAACCTCTGGCATATTAATAAAAAATGGCATACCAGTCTGAAAGAAAGCTATATTGGCTAATATAAATGTCTACACTTATGTACAACACTGTTTAGTTTGTCGCTGTTTTCTAAACTGAACATGTGTTCCTGCTTAAAAATGGTGTCAAACCAAACTAGTGGTGCTGTGCAAATGTGTCGATTTATTAGTAGCTCTCATGTAGCATTCTTTCACAACAGAATGTTTTTGACAATGAGTTGTTTTATACACAATCAAATTGGCTGACTTGCAATAAATGTTGGTAGAGAATGAGATGCCATCCCACAGCAGTGTGTGACCAAACTGGTGAGCAGCATGAAGAGGCGCCAGGCTGTTGTGGCTGTGTATGGTTCTTCCACATGCTTCAGAGTCTCCAGTTTGTTAAATGAGTAAATGACGTTGTCAATATGTATTGTTTATTAAGACTTATTTGTTGATTCCAATAAATGACACCAAACAAGAGTCAACAGCAGAATAAGATGTTTGGTTTTGTCTTAGAAGATTTGACAAGTTTTACAAGTTTTACACTTGGAAGAGTGCTGAATAAGTAATTAAGGTAAAATTATGTCAGTTAAGACTGTTCAGATACCTTATATGAGCATCATCCTCATTTAGTTCATCTCCTAAAATGACAAATTCATCCAAAAGTTCTACTGTTCAAAATATTTCTGTGATAATTCAATAATGTTTCCAATCATTTTACAACAACCTGTTTGGTTTAATACCACTCAATCAATATTAAAAGTTTATTATCAAATTTCATACTTGATGATGTAAAAGCTTTTGTTTTATTTTGCTGTATTTCTTTATTTTATTTTAGTTTTGATTACAATAAAGCTTATGATTGTGGAATACTTTGCATCCTGGTAATAATTTGAGTGGAATGCACTGATTTATTTTCAATAGAACAAAACATTTTAATTTGAGACCTAATTTTGATAATTTTACAAAAGTTTTCTAGGGATGCACAATATTATTGTCATGGTATCGGCCGATATTAGCGTTAAAGTTCAATATTGGACATCGGCCATTCTATCAAAAATAACTCGCTGATATAAAAGGTGCTGGTTTTGTGTGACAACCCAGTGACAAGTGACAAGGATGCCTACAGCGGCAGCACAACCTGATGTCACATGTGCCTACATGATCTCATGGTGGAGAGGAAAATTCAAAATGTTGGCGTTGTGGACGTTTTTTTCCGTTGGTGAGGATGTCTGATTCCGAAGAATTTTGGACCACGATGAGCTTATCTACATCGTCCCCAGTCGGAGACGTTTTTCTGACGTAACCTTACCCGAGTTACAAGCCATCATTTCCAACATCATTAGGAAACTAATAGCCGATAGCACTTGCCATTTAACACTTTTCTATCCACCTATCTGCATCCTCAGTGTTCAAGATGGTGCTAGTATGTGGCTGTAACTGATGAAATATTTGTTGGGTGACCATAGCACTTCCTACTAATAATTCTTATAGCTCTTTTTTATAAAATAAAAACAGGGTTTGTAATAGTTTTACATGCTTTTCCCCAAACTTCAATACAACAGATTAAATATGGAACAATCATTACATTTTACAATATATTCTAAACTTTGTCATTCAAAAACTATTTTACTTTATACAGTAATGCAATTGATTTTGTTATTTTTATTCTTAAGTAATTTCCATGAGATTTTTATGTCAGTGTAAAGAAATCTATAGGGCGTTTGTGTGATTAAACACTTACGAGGTCAGTTTACTGACTTACCTATAGTTTTAGATGCTCAAGTCTGAGCAGACTTTTATCTGCACAAACATGCCACCAATTCACGGGGTCTCAACTTTTTCAGAATAAATCAATAAATCTGTGATGTGATTAGCCAGAAATGTAATTTCACAAGAGACTTCAACTTATGTTAGTCTACCAGAAAATAGACCTTTTATTGAAACTATCACAAAAATTACATTAAACATTTGTATCGATATTAGCTCTGATTTAATAACTACGTTAAAAGAATTCAAATTAAAACACACAGACAGTTAGGAACTTAAACTGTTGGTACATTTACTTGACAGATTAATAGCTTATGAAAAATAAGAAATAGGAGGAAGGAATACGTGGAAGCTAAGTTAACTAAAGTTGGTTATTTTGAACCAGACTGGGTGACACCTTTTTCCCCACACGAGCAGACTGCTGGGCTCCCGCACGCTCAAACACACCACGACTTGTTACCTGTTGACGGTTCGTCTCTTGGAGATAAGAGTGGAGAAGTTTGTGGACACACACGTGGATGGGTTTGTCCACCGGCCGTCCAGTTGGAACTTCAGCGTGTGTGGCTGATTCACGATACGAGGAAACTCGCCTCCCTCGGCAGGAAACAATGGTCAAGCGCACAGACTGATTTTCAAAATAAAACTTCAGAAAACAAATTCTTCCAGAAATGAGTGAAAGGATCACAGTAAGGCTTTACTGTGATTCCAGCTGAAACGTGGGTCTAGTTGACATATGACCGGAACGTCTCCAGCTTTCCCAGAGGAGGAAACCAGTTGAGTTAGTTCTCTCCAAAGCACCAAAGCAAAAATGCAGGAAATGACCTTTACATGGGAGGCGGGGTCTCCCCCACCTCCTTAATAACTATTGGCTGAATTTAACAAAATAAGAGATGGGTTTTCATCTCATAGGCAGAACTGTCTCTATGGACAACAGGAAAATTGTTAACAAAATCGGCCAGATCGCCTGCTTGTGAGCACAGAGAATGTTATGGCTAACTTCATAGACAAAACAGAGAAGGAAGCTGCACAGCCTTTACGTCCCAGATTCAGAACCTGCTTGTTCTTGCAAAAATAAAACCAGCAGAAGGTCAAAGCTCATGAAAGTAACAGATCATCATTAAAATGACAAAATATACTGTAGATCAATTCTGAATTAACACACATTAAAGAGAAAGTTCAATCTGATTAATTAGTGTCCATTAATTCATAATAATTGTAAAAAATATAAGTGTCCACTCGTCTCCTTGAGGGCTTCAAGAAGGTGTAACACTGAGAGTTTCAGAGAGATGTGGAGAGGCCCACATCCCATACGGACATGAGGGTGCTATATCCCTACAGTCCCCCTTTTTGGAAATCATCGCCTGTCCTTGGGGATGAGTTCCAACACGAAAAGATACCACCGAATGTCTCTGACCTCTATGTAATCCAGCAAGTGGAAAAAAAGTCAAAAAAAAGTTCAAAATTATACTCCCATAATGTTTTTGGAAATTCCATACTGTTCGTAGCTAATCCCACTGCAGTAAGCTTTCAATCCTTTGGAAAACATAGTCTGTTAACTCACGGAAAACTGAGTCTGTGATCCCTTGGAAAACAAAGTCTTATAATCCACAACTGTAAATCCACAACGATGGGGGTTATTGATTTCATCAGCAAGAATGGTTTTTAATCAGCATGTAGAGGGGATCCCTCGATTGAAGCAGAGGAGGCGGGCCTTGGATGAAGGTTGAAGACCAACGTTGGATCAGCAGGTCCCCACATCGAAGGTTGCAGGCTGGATGGCTTCCAGTCGGTGCCACCCTGGTTCAATGTGTCATGCAATTATGTGGTTTTAGGTGGGCTTATGATTGGGATTCTACATTAAGCCTTACCTATATGCACCTGGTATGTAAGCTATCATGGATTAGATCAGCTACAATTACCAATTAAGGGGTGGATCAATGCTGTAAAAATCAGATATAGGGATCTATACCTATAGAAATGTGGAGGGCTTCTGTAACGAAGGCCTCTTCTTTCAAACTATTCCTCCATTCATTATTTAGTTTAGGTTAAACTAAAATAAAAAAAATGAAATCTAGTTTGGTCTAAATGTCTGTTGTCTTTTAGACGAACGACGCAAGATTTGGTATTCCCTATAAATTTTGAAGTCTATGGCGAGACTCATCAAAATGAATAGATCTAGAATAGAAACGATCGAATCGGTTCTACCTAAATGATTGGGAGATCAGTGTAGATTATAGTACCTTAAGTAGTATTGATCTACAATGACTCTTCAAAGATTGAGATCTTTAACAAAATGAACAGCATGTTGGCATAGTTAAATCCATTTAAATCTTCAACTAATCAACAATCAAAACCTCTATTGGCTGGGAGTGTTCAGAAAACAATAACAACGTCAATAACAACAAAAGTAGCAATTAAGCAACTAAAAACAACGTTTCACTACGTCAAACTCACTCTGGTCGTCAGATTCCAACGTGTCACACACAAGAAAAACAGTTCTTAGCTTTATAACCAATGTCAATTAAATCCTGCAGATTTAAACGGTTGTTAAGGTTAGTTTTTGTTGTGGGTTTTATGCTTAGCGTTTCTAAGTTCTAGTTGGAACGGTTTCTTTTCGCAACTAGTATAGTTTAAACTGTTTAGTTTATTTACTATCCTGTGCTTGGACGACCTTATTTTCCCATGAAGTCTGTGAGTTTGCGAGAACTTTGTCGTTTGTGGGGTTATTGAAATCTTTGTCCCCGACAGGTAGTCCCCGACTTACGAGCGAGTTCCGTTACAACGAGGTGCTCGTAAGACGAAAATTCGTAAGTTGGAACACGAAGCACATGTTCTCGTAAGTCCGGATTTTCGCTCGTAAGTTGGAACTGTTTTGCAATCGCGACTACGAACACTCGTTTTTCATCGAAAAACTGCTTATGAGTGCATAAAAATGATCGGAAATGTGTGTCCACATGTTTAGCTAACGAACTGTGGTGAAAAAACACAGAAAAACTCAGTATTTTTTGCGTTTTTTCCAAAAATTCGCCAGCTCGTAAGTCCGGAACCTCGTAAGTAAGAGCGCTCGTAAGTCGGGGACTACCTGTAGTTTACTTACTATCCTGTGCTTGGACGACCTTGTTTTCCCATGAAGTCTGTGAGTTTGCGAGATCTTTGTCGTTTGTGGGGTTATTGAAATCTTTGTCCTTGACATAGGCATGACCTAACATCATCCCCCCTGTGGTCTTGGGGGACCACGCGCACAGGTGTGGACGTCCGTCCATGGGCACGAGCTAGGATGCCATTGTTTAGTTTAAGCTGTTCGCACAGTTTATTGGGAACCTTGTACAGGAACCTTATAGGTTTCGGCCAACGTACCTCTGTACGTTTACCTCTTTCTGCGTAATACAGGTGTGTCACAACTGTTGGCGCCGTCGCAGGCGTGTCTCTGTCGTTGTGATGTATGTCTTCCCACTTCATGACTGAAGAGGTGCTCTTTGAGTCTGTAAGAACTATGTCATTTCTGAGTAGTTCTAAATCCAAAAACTCTTGAACCAAGGTTTTCATTAAAAGCTTGGCTGATGGCTGAATTATCTGATCCAGAGGACAGTACAGCGTTCTCGGTGTGTGATCCTTGGATCTCCACACCTTCCTCTACCCGTGGTAGGAAGTGTGAGTTCACCCCCCTTTCGTTTGAGGAGGGGTCCTCAAAATCTTTAACAATGAAGTCCAAGTGACTGTCAGCGTGTTGTAGACTGTCACTTTCTGGACTCAGATGTCCTTGAACCAAGACTTCACTGAAATCTTGGCTGTATGCCGAATTACCTGTCCCATAGGACAGTACAGCGTCATCGGTGTGGGACTCTTGGATCTCCACACCTTCTTCTACCGGTGGTAGGTAGTGCTCAGTGAGTGCTGAAGGTGTCAGCTCGCAGAGGAGGTTCTCGCGTTGGGCCAGAGTCTGGTCCAACTGTTGAGTCTCCTCTGTCTCACCTGTAATTGGAGGGTCACTTACCGGGCTCGTGGTCTCGGTTGGGGAATCCCATGTGACCTCAGCGGTACCTGTTGTTAGACAGTCAGTGTCCTGACCTTGGGAGGTACCTCGATTGGCAGTGGACTGCTCACTGTGGCCCACATTGTCTGATTGCCATAATTTATAATCGCTTCAAAGCGATTTATAAAATCTTGGCCAACCACAAATGGAGTCTGTAGTGAGTCAAGTTCAGACACATATACCGGGTGGTATAGTGACATTTCGCCAATCTGCATGTGAACCATGGCTATGAGGGTTGTTCTCGTCTTTGCAAGGTCATGTTGCTCACCATAAGTGTCTTTCACAAAGGGTATTTGCCTATCAACATCGTTAGCGGCGGTCCTTAGCTCCTCAAACAGTTTGGCTGACATGACGGACACGTCTGAGCCGCAAACCAGGAGTGCTTCTTGCACGAGGACCCCTTCCAATGTGAGTGGCAGGTAAGCTCTCTTAGCTATTCCCTTTTTATAAAGTTACACAGAAACCATTCAGGTTTTAAGATGGGGAAACATCTTACTGGTTTATGTGATTGGTGTAATGCCGCAGAAACAATAGAACATGTTTTTAGTAATTGCAGGAAATATGTGGGTCATAGGAGAATATTGAGAATGGAAATTGGTTGTAATAAGGAACTAAAGTTGGAAGATGTCGCTGCTCAGCTGAGTAGTGATGAAGGGAAAAGAAAGATTTTTTATTTATTTAGTTTTTAATACTGGACTCAATAAGATAATTTGAGAAAAGAAATGAATATATACCGGTAAGCACCAAGAGATGGCAGTAGTGCAACAATGATGGATGCAAGCTGCCGTTAAAAACCAAAGAAGAAGAACAGCAGCTCAGACTGAGGAAGTCTTTCGGACGAAAGACGAAATGTTTCTACAATTTTTTTGCTTTGTTTTGTTTTGTTTTTTGAATGTTCAGAGGATCAGACTTAACTTTTTATTTTTCCTACCTGGATTATAGAACATGCATCAGGATACTACAATAGGCATATTTGAACAAAGGTGTGTCTCTGTTTTAATGTGTGATTTTTTAATTTTCCAAAACCCTCCAAATGTTCTCTCTGTGAAGGGGTCAGTTTTAGGAGTTTGTAGTTCATTATAAATACTGTATCTGCTAATTTAAATCCTACACTGTATTAAATCATTATTGTAAAAGTTGTGGCGCAGAGGTTAGAGAAGGTGGGCATGTGATCGGAAGATTGCCGGTTCAACTCCTGGTACTGACAACATCAACATGTGGGTGGGAATGGTGAAACACACCTGCTTCCACCCTCATTTGCTCCACTCTGGGCCCTTGAGCAAGGACCTTAACCCCCACCATCTGTTCCTCTGGGAGTCCTAGATAGCAGCTCTCTGCTTCACACAGAGGACTGTGGTTGCATCAGGAAGGACATACGTCATAAAAATAATTATGACATATAAATGCTGCCTTCTCTATAACAGGCGGTTTGCCTGTATTATTACCAATCATGTGGTTTTTAATGTTCAAGTATTTTTAGCAACAGTAAAGTTTATAAATTGTCATTTATAACAGCGGTAAAACTCCTAAAGGTTGACACTGGAAGGGTGATTTAGCTGTTAATTAACTTTGTTAAATTTGAATGGGTGATGTTAAAAAATAACCTTTATCACGGGCGGTGCTTTGTTCAGAACAGAATAACTTGAATTTTTTTCTGCCTTTAAAATTGTTTTTTGTAGTAATATGTTGGTGTTAATGTTTATGCAGACAGAAGATGGTAGAGGTGTAATGGTACACGTGGGTGTACCGAACCGTTTCGGTACAGCACGTTCGGTTCGGTCCACCTGTGTACCGTTTCAGTTATTTTTTCACTCATTAAATTTTATTAACGGGAGAATATGCACCGCAGAACTAAAATTCCTAGGCGTGTTTCAACACGACGCTATTATCTTGCAGCACACGTAGCATTTAGCAGCCTAGCATCTTGTTGCGATCTCCTGTTTGGGAACATTATGGCTTTCTTGTTAAAAGACGTGAACAAATCTAAAGCTGTGAGTCGACATTGTTTCACGGAGATTGGATCTGCAGCAGACAACATGTCTGACTTGTTAACGCTCTTGAAACGACATCATCTGAACTTGAACATCTACAAGCAAGAAAAGTAGCTTGTTGCAAACACCGCTAACAGCAGCAGCATTTAAACAACATTCATCAGGTATTTCAGATCAGTACAGAGCAATAACACAAGCTGTAGGAGTTTTTAAAGCTCTGGATCTACGTCGGAATGTTGTTGATGCGCTGACTTTAAAGTTCTTGAGCCTGGCTATGACATCCATCATGTCAACACTTCAGCCAAAAGTTCAGCACTTTATGAAAAAGCTCAAACTAATATTGTCAACTAGCCCTGGAGCTGATGAAAGCCCTGATGATGATGATGACCGAGAGATTCAACCACTTAATAACAACTGTTCAAGAAGAGGTATGGTTCTGTTGTTGTTGTCGTCATCGTCGTCGTCTAATTATAATTTTAAATTAAAAAGGTTAATCTTAACTCATTTTTTTTAACCGCCTTGTGTTTTGTTTCCAGTCTGGGACAGAGATAGCAGTTGTCTTCTTCCTCTTCAGGGAAGTCCACTAGAGATCACATGCAGCTAAGAAGTGTGTGATGACTGAACTCTGAACTTTTCCAGCGACCTGTCCCACCTGGGGGAGCAGGTCCAAGAAGAGGTTGTGAGTAATGAGGCCAAATACAGCCACACTGCTGCTACTGTTGTTATTGAGATGATTTTCTCCAGCGCTGGAGATATTCACTGTAACTAGATCTGTTCTTTTAGCAGAAAATGTGGACAAGTTGGTCTTTTTGGACAAAAACTTAAAACTTGATTAGTTAGATTGTAAACAGTCTGTTGCTGCTAATTGTTCTGGTTCTGACTGTTATTGTATTTATTAAGATTTTTATTATTGTTAGTATAGTTTATTTATTGTAAAGAGTGCCAATTATTCAAAATATCACCCAAATGGGTCGCTTTTATTTATTTTCATACAAACGTATTGTGTACTTGGCATATTTTCAAAATAAACATTTTGTAAGTCTTTATTTTGTCTCTTTTTTTGTATCGAAAGTTAACCTAACCGAAATGTGATTTTAGTGTACTGATACACCCCAAGAAGATGGTGATTGTGAGGGTAAAATTGTGTGTGTGCGTGTGTGTGTGTTTGAAGTAACATTGTCTTTATTGTACATGTGTTTCAGTGGTTCCTGCCTCTGTTTAGAGCTGATTAACAAGAGGAAGCTCCACAAGACTGAAGGCCTGATGTTGACCAGCAGGACCCAGAGCCTCTTATCATAAAGTGGAAGAAAAGACCCTTAGACCAGTCTGGTGGGTGACCAACTTAATATGGAGGAGACCGATATCAGATTTGAGGTCACTACAGTTTCTTTAAAGAGTGAGGAGGATTTTTAAAAAAACTTACCAGGAACCCAGATTTAAAAATTCACAAAGACAGTTCCAGCTCTTCAAAGACTGATGTTAATGAGGACGATGAAGAGGATGGTGAAATGACCAATCCTGACTCTCTGCTAAAGAACTCATCAGACTCAGATTCAGAACGTGAAGACAGTATGAAAGACTGGAAGGAGAGCAGGGCTCCTGAATCAGAGGTAAAAACTGTCAACAAATCTTTGAGCTGCTCTGAGTGTGGTAAGCAGTATGTCAGTAACCGGACTCTTCAAAGACACATGACAAGTCATTCAGGAGTGAAGTCTTCAAGATGTCTGCTTAATAAGAAATGTGTTGGAGAGAAGATAAATGTAGAGTCATGCAGGAAAGTCCAGGCAAGACCAAAATCAATAAGCTGTGATGACTGTGGTAAAATATTTACTTCCAAATCACATTTAAACATACACATGAGAGTCCACACAGGAGACAAGCCATTTCCTTGTGATCTTTGTGGACATAGATTTAGTTTAATAGCAAATTTAAACAGACACATGAGAGCCCACACAGGAGACAAGCCATTTCCTTGTGATCTTTGTGGACATAGATGTAGTCAGAAGACAGATTTAAACAAACACATGAGAGTCCACACGGGAGACAAGCCATTTCCTTGTGATCTTTGTGGACATAGATGTAGTCAGAAGACAGATTTAAACAAACACATGAGAGTCCACACAGGAGACAAGCCATTTCCTTGTGATCTTTGTGGACATAGATGTAGTCAGAAGACAGATTTAAACAAACACATGAGAGTCCACACGGGAGACAAGCCATTTCCTTGTGAACTTTGTGGACATAGATTTAGTTGTAAGGCAAGTTTAAACTCACATATGAGAGTCCACACAGGAGACAAGCCATTTCCTTGTGATCTTTGTGGACATAGATTTAGTTGTAAGGCAAGTTTAAACAGACACATGAGAGTCCACACAGGAGACAAGCCGTTTCCTTGTGAAGTTTGTGGACAAAGATTTAGTCAGAAGACAAATTTAAACTCGCACATGAGAGTCCACACTGGAGTGGAAACTTTCTACCAGAAAATATTAAAATAATTATTATAGGCCATGAGATGCAACTGGTGTTTTACCACCCAAATAAAATTAATTTTGATTTTGTAAAATATATTCTGTAACAATATTTGAACAAGTTCCTAATCTATGATATGTCTAATATCCGTCAGCTGCGCTCAGTCTGCCCGTCTCGGAGGAGGAGCAGACTGAGTGCAGCTGACTGAAACCAGACTGCCTGCTTCGCTGCTTGATTGAATATTTGCAGCCAAGATATAGTTTACATTTACCCTCCAGGACATTTTTATATGAACTGGAAAAATAAAAGAAAATGATTTAAGTTAAATAAATAAACAAATAAATAAATGAAACAAAACAGCTACATTATAAAGCGATGTAAAATACTAAAATCAGGAACATGTCTGTGTTGGTTTTTGCCATGAACTTAGCAGATGTTTGAAGCAATTAATCACTTTAATATCCACTTCAGCATATTGTTTTTATGCTATTAGTGCTTAGTGTATATTTAGATGATGTTTTTCTTAGTTCATATATTAGATGTTATTACTGTTTTTCTTTTACATTTTGTTGTGGGATGTAACTGGGACCCTGTGTACATAATCTCATTCCACCCCATGTACCACATGTGGTGTGTATGACAGTAAAACTCTATGACTGACTGACTCTGACTTTAAAGCTAGAAATAAAAAGCATGCTTTGTGTTAGCAGGATTTAATTCTAACTTTGAAACTTATCCAACATTAAAACTTACCTCAAGTTGTGTTTTTTGGACATGCATGCTTGTTTGTACAAATTGTACTTGCCTGTAGAGAGGAGATTATTACAGCCTCATATAAAATCAATAATGTTGATTTTATTGGAATAGTATCGGTATCGGTCGACATCCAGATTTAAGTATCGTGATCGGATCAAAAGTAAAAAAAAAAAAAGTTGATTCCCTGCCTGCTTTAAACCCATTTTCCATTTTAGTATAGATTTTTACAATAAAGATGTATTAAAAAAATCTTCACTTTTATTATTTAGATATGCACAAGGTTCATGTTAAAATTGCAAAACGTCACATTGTGGTCTTTGAAACTGCTTTTACAATAAACTACAGACTTGAAAACAATTTGGTTACATTTTGTCCTTAAATGTTAAAGGTTTGTCTTTCATTAAATTTAAAAACATTAAAGTATTACTTATTAATTAGTCAGTTGGTCTGTGAATGTCGTGGGGTCCTCCTAGAAGAGCTGAAGAGGTGGCTGTTGATGTCTGTCTCCCTGGTAAAGTGCTGCCCCCACGACCTGGAAGCAGAAGATAATGGATGGATGGATGATGGATGGATGGATGGATGATGGAGGAGACCATCAAACAGCATGAGTGGTCAGTTCAGTTGAACACCTGCCTGTTAGCTTCAGATCAGCTGTTCAAATCTCTGCAGGTTCAAATAAAAGGTGCACCAGGTCTTTCAGCTGAATCTCTCCGGGGCCACAGTTGGACAGTCGATAACTGAAAACTGTCCTTTCTGAATTGTTGACTGTTTTTGTCTGATTTCATCCTAGAATTTAAAAAAAATGTAACGTAATAACAGTTGAGCTGATTCTGGTAATCTTTTCTTATGGTTCATTAAAGGCCAAATGCAAATGGAAATTTTCCTTAACTTCCAGTATGGATTTAAACAAACACTATACACACTTAACATTGTAAAATGTGTTTAGAAAATTTAATGTTCAAGGAGACACCACTTGAGAAAAGAAGTTTAATAGGAAAACTTTCTTGTTTTAATAGGAAAAGTAACAAATGAAAAATGTACAAAAATAAAAAATACTGCATCCAACTAATGATCAGTGTTGCCAGGTGAGAAATGTAGGATTATTGTACTAGAGACATAAAATTATCGTATTTTGAGGGAAATTATTGTACACCTGTCATAACCAAAATAACAAGTCTATTAATGTGCTGTAGTCATTCTAGTGTTGAATAGTGTCTAACAAGCACTCACAGCTTTGTGGCATCAGTACGGATGGGAACTAATGAGCCATAGATCTGTAATGAGCCCCCCCCCCCTTCTTCTTCTTGTTTTGTTTTATGGCGATTGGCAGACCAACTGTAATGTGCATTACCGCCACCTACTGAGCTGGAGTGGGGACAGGAGATAAACAGGAAAAAATTATAATTCTGTAAAATTTATTTAATAACTCAACTAAATTATCTATTAAGTTTGTATTTTTCAAGAAAATAATAATTTGATCTTTAACTTTACTGATATCACTACTAAAACATCCCTCATTGTACATTTAATATTCATTTATTTTTGGAAATGCATTCTTTCTGTTTCGTACCCTGGACATTCCATAAAGACATGTTGAACTGTTTCAGGGAGATTGCTGGTGCACTTGTCACATAGTCTTGTTGCATACTTTCTAATTATTTTAAGAGATTTATTAAGGCCTGTGTGTCCTGTTCTATTGTACCACTGGTACATTTTCATTTTTAAATCACTTCTTGGTCTACTGCCTTCATACATCTCCTCCTACATGTCTCTGCGTGAGTGCAGCTACAGCGTGCACTCTCAGGACATGATTACCTGCAGTGTTCCCTCAGTGAGGCCTGAACTTGGAAAAAGGGTCTTCTCCTACTCTGCTCCTGCTTCCTGGAATATCTTACAAAAAGATCTGAAGCTCTCGACCTTGACCTGTCTAAATGGCTTTAAGAATCTGTTGGACACCTGGCTAGAACCAATACAGACATGTTCCTACATTTGCCTTGTAATCTAGCTGTTTTGCTACTTTGACATTTTTTGTTATATTTGTTAAAAAAAAAATATGTATGCCTTTCTTATGATTGTCTATTGTTGTCGCTGTTGTCATTCTTTGTTGAAAACAAGTCTCTCTTGTAAATGAATCCTCAAGGCTCAATGGGATTACCGTATTTTCCGGATTATTGGTTGCACCGGAATATAGGTCGCAGTGTCCAATTATTGCCAAAAAATTGGAAAAATCCATAAATAGGTTGCACCGGATTATAGGTCGCACCTACGCGCCATCCACCGCTGACGCACCGCGTGACCACTGAGTCAACCCGGCAATATGGACGGAGTGTTTAGCTCTGCTGCTAATGTCTGCAAGAAGCTAACAAAGCTAAACACGAGAGGAGTCCGTCTCTCAGAACACAAATAAAAAAATCGAATTTCAGGTCAAATGTTTTCTCGAGACCATAGTAACGTACATTAAAGCTCCTATAATTACACTCTGTAAGCAGAAAAAATGTACACCGAGTGGTTTCGAAGCTATTTATAAGCAAACAGAAGTAAACTGAAATAAAAACGAATGCTAACATGGGAAGTCCGCCTCTCAGAACACGAATAAAAAATTGAATTTTAGGTCAAATGTTTTATCGAGACCATAGTAGCGTACATTAAAGCTCCTATAATTACACTCTGTAAGCAGAAAAAATATACACCGAGTGGTTTCGAAGCTATTTATAAGCAAACAGAAGTAAACTGAAATAAAAACGAATGCTAACATGGGAAGTCCGCCTCTCAGAACACGAATAAAAAATTGAATTTTAGGTCAAATGTTTTATCGCAGACCATAGTAGCGTACATTAAAGCTCCTATAATTACACTCTGTAAGCAGAAAAAATATACACCAAGTGGTTTTGAAGCTATTTATGACGTAAACAGAAGTAAACAGAAATAAAAATGAATGCTAACACGGGAAGTCCGCCTCTCAGAACACGAATTAAAAAATCTAATTTTAGGTCAGATGTTTTATCGAGACCATAGTAACGTACATTAAAGTTCATATAATTACACTCTGTAAGCAGAAAAAATATACACTGAGTGGTTTTGAAGCTATTTATGACGTAAACAGAAGTAAACTGAAATAAATACCAAAATGTGATTGTACAGCCACACATCCAGGCTGTCATATTGTTAAGTTTGCAGATGATACAGCGGTGGTGGGATGCATTACAAACAATGATGAGTCCAGCTACAGACAGGAGGTGGAACACCTGGAGAGCTGGTGCAAAGAGAATAATCTTCACATGAATGTGAAGAAGACAAAGGAGATGATTGTGGACTTCAGAAGGAACAAACACACCCATGCCCCACTGAACATAGGTGGATCTGCAGTGGAAGTGGTCTCCAGCTACAAATACTTGGGTGTACACATGAATGATAACCTCAGCTGGAGCAACAACACCACCAGCCTGATCAAGAAAGGTCATCAGAGACTCTACTTCCTCAGACGGCTGAGACGAGCTGGTCTGAGCAGCCCAGTTCTCACCTCCTTCTACAGGTGTGCAGTGGAGAGCATCCTGTGCTCCAGCATCAACGTGTGGCATGGAGGCTGCACAGTTGCAGAGAGGAAAGCTCTACAGAGAGTGGTGAAGGCTGCACAGAAGTCTGTTGGAGTCAGTCTCCCCACCATCACAGACATTTACACCTCCAGATGCAGGAAAAGAGCCACCTGCATCATGAAAGACCTCACTCACCCAGCACACTCACTCTTTGCCCCACTCCCCTCAGGACGGAGGTTGAGGAGCATCAAATGTAGAACCACTAGACTGAGGAACAGCTTCTACCCTGAGGCTGTTAGACTCATGAATAAATAAATAATAAGAATAAACACTGCAAAATATCACATCATGCTGATGCTGATCTGTTTTCTTGTTGCTGTGTTCATCTGTGACCATCTGCTCATAAAGACTCATGTTCGTGCTGCTGTTTATAATGATGTTTTTCTTTCCACTACATTAGGGCTTAGTGTATTACTAGTTGATGTTTCTCTTAGTTAATTCTAGATGTTATTACTGTTTTTCTCTTGCATTTGTTGTTGGATGTAACTGGGACCCCGTGTACATAATCTCGTTTTCATCACATGTACCACATGCGGTGCAAATGACAATAAAGACTCTCTGACTCTAAAAACGAATGCTAACACGGGAAGTCCGCCTCTCAGAACACGAATAAAAAAATCAAATTTTAGGTCAAATATGTTATCGAGACCATAGTAACGTACATTAAAGCTCCTATAATTACACTCTGTAAGCAGAAAAAATATACACCGAGTGGTTTCGAAGCTATTTATAAGCAAACAGAAGTAAACTGAAATAAAAATGAATGCTAACACGGGAAGTCCGCCTCTCAGAACACGAATAAAAAAATCTAATTTTAGGTCAAATGTTTTATCGAGACCATAGTAACGTACATTAAAGCTCCTATAATTACACTCTGTAAGCAGAAAAAATATACACTGAGTGGTTTTGAAGCTATTTATGACGTAAACAGAAGTAAACTGAAATAAAAACGAATGCTAACACGGGAAGTCCGCCTCTCAGAACACGAATAAAAAAATCAAATTTTAGGTCAAATGTTTTATCGAGACCATAGTAACGTACATTAAAGCTCCTATAATTACACTCTGTAAGCAGAAAAAATATACACCGAGTGGTTTTGAAGCTATTTATGACGTAAACAGAAGTAAACAGAAATAAAAATGAATGCTAACACGGGAAGTCCGCCTCTCAGAACACGAATAAAAAAATCAAATTTTAGGTCAAATGTTTTATCGAGACCATAGTAACGTACATTAAAGCTCCTATAATTACACTCTGTAAGCAGAAAAAATATACACCGAGTGGTTTTGAAGCTATTTATGACGTAAACAGAAGTAAACTGAAATAAAAACAAATGCTAACACGGGAAGTCCGCCTCTCAGAACATGAATAAAAAATCAAATTTTAGGTCTATTTCTTTATCGAGACCATAGTAACGTACATTAAAGCTCCTATAATTACACTCTGTAAGCACAAAAAATATACACCAAGTGGTTTCGAAGCTATTTATAACAAATACAGAAGCTAACACTAGAAGCTAAATGCTACAAAAAGATTGTTTATTTTTATCTCAAACATCTAATAAAGGTACTCATTTGTAAACGTCCACACTGTGATTCCATTCCATTCTGTAAGTTTAAGAAAAATCTGCTGAGTGGTTCTTGACTTATCTTGCTGACAAACAGCAAACAAACAGAGCTAACATAAGCTACATCCAGCCCCAGAAGCAGACAGAATCAGTCAGAGCAGAGGAGCTTTTTTTCAGGCACATGAGCTGGAAACGGTCTTCTTCTTCTTCTTGGGTCAGTGTACTCCTCTGGAAGTGGTACTGCACTGCCCCTAGCGGCCAAAAGTGGTACTGCACCATTTTCTGCCAAAAGTGAAAAAGGGTCATAACTCAGCCCAAAATTGGTCTAAAAATATGGAAAAAAAATCCATAAATAGGTCGCAATGGTGTATAGGTCGCAGGCCTTGAAAAAAAACCATAAAAAGGTGCGACCTATAATTCGAAAAATACGGTAACCTGTCTAAATAAATGTTGAATGAATTGCGAGTAATTAGAATTAGAAGTTTGCTGTTCAAAATAGTTCTGTGATAATTCAATCACGTTTCCAATCATTTTACAACAAGCTGTTTGGTTTAATACCACAGTAAATCAATGTTGAAAGTTTATTATCAAATTTTATACTTGATTATGTAAAAGCTTTTGTTTTATTTTGCTGTATTTCTTTATTTTATTTTACTTTTGATTGCAATAAAGCTTATAATTGAGGAATAGTTTGCATCCTGGTAATAATTTCAGTGGAATGCACTTATTTATTTTCAATAGAACAAAACATCTTCATTTTAATTTGAGACCTAGTTTTGTGAATCTTACAACAATTTACATCAAATTGCTGGTGCCCTGCTACAAGTCCAAATTCTTAGTCTACATGTGTTCAGGTGTGGGTGGAGTGGGCTCTCCCAGATGTTGATGAACCATGTGGGCTTCTTGTGAGCCAGATGTTGATGAACCATGTGGGCTTCTTGTGAGCCAGATGTTGATGAACCATGTGGGCTTCTTGTGAGCCAGATGTTGATGAACCATGTGGGCTTCTTGTGAGCCAGATGTTGATGAACCATGTGGGCTTCTTGTGAGCCAGATGTTGATGAACCATGTGGGCTTCTTGTGAGCCAGATGTTGATGAACCATGTGGGCTTCTTGTGAGCCAGATGTTGATGAGTTCAAAGGAACATCTTCCTAGATGTCTTCTTCCCTGACCTCTGACCTCTTCTTGGTGTTGTGAGGGGTGTTAGTGAAATGTTTAGTTTCTTACTGACACATGTTCTTTACTACAACAGGCAGATCCAGAACTGGTTCCTGTCACGTGTCCTTTGACTTTTATTTCCAGTCCAACCATTAGAGTCTTATAAACTGGTTGAACGAACAGTCATCGATCAGATATTTGTTGCTGTGAAAAGAAATCAAGTGTATTTTTACTGAAGACAACAAAGTTCACCATGAAGTTTGTGTGTGTGTGTGTGTGTGTGTGTGTGTGTGTGTGTGTGTGTGTGTGTGTGTGTCAGCATAATATTGTCATGTGTGTAGGTTAGTGTGAACACATGAGAAGCTCAGCACCAACTAAAACATGGTGTCTGACTTCACAGTCTTCTGTCTATAGAGTGGAGTTTGTAGAAAACCAGGGAGCTCCTTCACTCCAGAGTCAGACGGTTCTGAGTCCGATCCAGATGTGTCAGATGGGAGGGGTTGGATTGAAGAGCTGAGAGCAGAGAGGCACAGCTGATCTCTGACAACCTGCAGAGTCTGAATCAAAGAGAACATGTGAGCCTAACATGCATGTTTTTGAACATGTGAGCCTAACATGCATGTTTTTGAACATGTGAGCTGAAGTCATTAGTGTGCAGCTTCCAACAGGATGGAGGAGAAGAGAAGAAGGAAGACTTAGAGCTCCTGCTGAGGGAGCACTGGACGAGAGCTCACTCTGAAGAGTTCACAAACACCTCTCCTTTCCTCCTGTCACATCAATCAAGTGATGCAGCACATGCAGAGAGCTGCTGTCACTTGTGGCAGTGACATGAAGAAAAGTGAGCGAGACATTTTCTTCTAAACAACATCACTTCATCATTCTCCTTTCTGGCAGCAGTAAAGAGAAGCAGGTGAAGTGTGAGAAAATAAATCAACATCAAGTTATAAAGTTTTATTTTCTTCTTTACTTCTTAAATGCTGACATAAGTGGAGCTCAGGAACTGTTTGGTTCCTCCTCATGCATGTCATGTTGTGGAATGATGAGAATCAAACTCTTGAACTCTTGAGACTTGCAACAAAGGACTGGGAGCAGAGCAGCTGCACATGTTCAGGTTGTGCAGCTGCTCTTGGAGACTGAGAACATGTGAGAACCTTTAGTTTCTGTTCTACATGCATCACTTTGATGCTTCCATCAACTTAGAGACAAATAAAGAGGATTCAAACCTAAAGATTCACATCAACAAGGGACAAACACCTCTGCTGTGTTACTATGAACTGTTTAGCACCACCACCACCAAAGTCTGCCACTCATATTAGCCTGCCTGTGTGTCTGTTAGCAAAATATCTCATGTACCAGTAAATGTATTTTAATGAAACTGTCAGAAAGTAATTGAATGTACACGTACAACAGATTAACTGTAGGAGTTAATCTGATAATTGAGATTAGAAAACACAAACATGGCTACAACTGAGTCAGTTTTACAGATGTTGAGCAAAAACCAGATGTTGTAGTAGTTGAGAGTCATCCCTAACACACACTCTGAGAGCTAGCAGCTCACAGAAACTCTTTATTTAAAAAGACTGGCCTCAGCAGAAATGCGTTCAAAGTTGAATAATAAATAAGGAAATAGCTCCAAAGATGTGTTTACATTTTAGCTGTAACATTTATTTTTAAACACACTTCATTATTTTCTTAAGCTTTTTCAACATTGGCTGATTTTAGCTGAAATGTGCTTCTCTTTGGTTGATGATTTAGAAAAACTTCAAATTAATATTGTATTAAATCAGCTTTTACTTTTACTTTTCAAAAATTTATATTAAATAATTATATAATAAACACATTTATAAAGTCTAATTCTTTGTTTTTTTTTTAAGTGTAACTATTTCAGAAAGTTTCCTCCTGAGCAATGACACAATGTTCAGGTGAAATATAGGAGTATTAAAAATGCAGTAATTTCAGTTGTCGATGCTTTAAACACAGTTTTTAACAGACGTAAACATCATTTTCACAATTATTGGTTCCACAGCTCACATGGTGCAGAAACAGACAACTCAGTGACCTTTGAGTCACTTAAAATAGATTTTACTTCCATTATGTTCACAAGTTGCTGTTTATTTATTAGAACTCTTGTTTCCCATCAGCAATGTTTCATCACATGATTAAAAATATGAGCAAGTTGCTGCCAGACTGAGAAAATACTTTAAATCTCTTAAATTGTTGCTGGAACAGGATCCAGGAACTCTTATTTTGACAGGGTGTGTTCTGCTTTTTGTTTGGATCCAGTAACTCAGGCTTATTAATAATAAAGTTATGAACAAACATTGTCATCCCTTATGTTGCTGGACTATCAGAGAATTTCAGAAGGATTTTCAACAAACACAACATCCCAGTACATTTCAAACCCAGCAGGACTCTCAGACAGAGGCTGGTGCACCCTAAGGACAAAACACCAACACATAAACAGAGTGGTGTAGTTTATGCAGTCCAGTGCAGCGAGGACTGTCCAGACCTCTACATTGGAGAAACTAAACAGCCCATCCACAGAAGAATGTCTCAACACAGGAGAGCCTCCTCCTCTGGACAAAACTCAGCTGTTCACCTACACCTCACGGACAAGGGACACTCTTTTGAGGACCAAAATGTACATATTTTAGACCGAGAGCACAGGTGGTTTGAGAGAGGTGTGAAGGAGGCGATTTATGTAAAAAGAGAGAAACCATCGTTAAACAGAGGAGGAGGTCTAAGATTTCAACTTTCTAAAACTTATGGTGCAGCCTTGGGTTTGGTCCCCAGGCGTCTCACACCTGATGAGAACAGAGGAGCCTTGTTTGTGAATTAGACTAACAAAGACTTTGACAGGTCCCTGCTATCAATGTGTGAAGTGTGACTTGTCAATTTACATACAGTAGGATGTGTGTGTGTGTTTTCTGTAAGCTCTGTTTTCACACACTGAACTTTGAATGGGTCACAGGTACGTGTTATCCCAAGTATGTGGGGGTGTTAGTTTCCAATTTACATACTGTATGTTGGTGCGTGTCAATGGCTTATCCTGTTATAACTTCGCCCTCTCACTGTCTCCTCACTAATTGATAAAGCTCCTCGGATGAGAAGTGAAACGTCTTGTTTGCTACAAATAAAGTCCAGTTGTTCTGTATTGAACGCCTTTTTTGATTTTTGCATTTATTCTCCCTCCTCCCTTCCTCCCTCTCTCTGTCTCTCTCTCCCTCCCTCCCTCCCTTGAATCATATGATTTAATTATCTTGTCAGTGCAGTCAGGTTGTCCAAAGTCCTGCTAGTGAGCTCCTTATTTTATTCAGCTGTGTTGCATCAGACACACCTCTAAAAGCTGCAGGACTCAAGGCCTGGAGTTTGATACCTGTGTATTTATTTAGTGCTATATCGAGTCACCACCGCGTGCGGGCTACTGCAAGCTGTGGGGTAAATATTCAAATGCGCTTGTTGTTTGTGAACATTTGTTGAATTGGACAGAAGGTGTTTCATGTTAACAACCACATGAACTGGATTGTGCTTTAGACGGTGAAGGCTCTAGCTGACAAGGTAACGCTAGCTAATGTTAGCTGTGGCACATTTTGACCCCCAATATCACTGTAATGTTTCATTTTCACATATTTAACATTTTGTGTTCAAAGTCCTTTGAAATATTAGCTGTTCAAATTTGATATTCCACTAGTCTGCGTCAAAACGAGCAACATTACTGGAAATATTTAGGAAAACAAGTGACATTTATCTCACGTGCGGTTTCTTACACAATGTGTAGCACCGTTTAGCACTGGGCTGTAAATAAACCAGCGAAGGCCAACAACTTTTATTTAAGCCACATTAACCCTGTTACAAATAAAGTTAAATATTATTATATTTTTAAATCCAGTAAGAAAAGTCTAAATGTCAAAAGAGTGAGACGTGTTTAGTAAATACAGTATCTTTATAATATGACCTGGTGGACAGATGAGTAAGACTTTTGGCACATGTGAAAGGATTTCTGCCTGCTCTACTATTAAAGAGAACCTAAGCAAATGTCTTGAGAATTGTGGCAACAGGTGACTTTGCCAGCTGTGATTTAATTGTGTGTGTTCTGGCAAACTACCTGGCTGCTGCTCCTCCATGTCACTCCTCTCTGCTGCTCAGTGAGGAGGGCCAGGTGGCACCAATTAGCAATCAAAGCATGCAGGTATTTCTGGAAGTGACAGATCTGTCACTCTTGTTTGAACTGATGCTGCTGCACCAAGGGTAAGCAGTGTAGCTCACCTGAAATCATATCTGTGCAAACAAAGTCTGCTACAATCTGTGAAGGACAGCCGGTAAGCACCATATTGCTGTTGATTTATCAAATTTACCAAAGCAGTGCATGGACTTTTTATAAAGACTCTTAATTGTAGTGTTGAGTAGAGTAATGTTTCATGTGGTTGAGTATTTTGTAATTAAATTAGTTTGTACAAAAAGAAAAAAATACACTTGGAGTTCAATGTTTATGATTTGGTAGAGATATGTCGATAAAACACTAGGTGATTTGTCTAGGGAAAATATTTATCCAAAAATGTATTTAAAGCTGAGTTGTTGAAATTATCCTATTAATATGATTGCTTATTTCTTTATTTATTTATATATTTATTCATGTGATTTAGAATTTTGACTAAAATGCTTTGACTATGAGAATATAATGAACAAACTTTTTGGTAAAATATGCTAATTATTTGGTTAAAAAATTGCTGAAAATAATTATTTTGTGTTACCTTAAGCGAGTAATAACCGTATTTGTATTTTTCTTTTGAGGGTTTTCAGCTAACTGAAGCTAACTGCAGCTAACTAACTGCCTGCCTGCCTAACTGCCTAAAAGAACCCATAAAACTTCAATAAATGTGGATCAACAAAGGCTATTCAATGAGTGAAATCAAGTTGATAACTTCAATGTAGAGGCTATCCCTTTCAAGTGGGGAATTGCACAAACAAAAACCCAAAGAACTTGACAGTGTGTGTTCTTTTAACGCAACATGACCACAATTGTGCAAAGTAGTTGATTCATCACGTGTCAGATGGATGAACTTGTCAAAATATCCACCCTGGCTACAAACGGGGGGAAGTGTTATGCTGAAAAATACGTAATTGTATTATTTTGCCTGACATCCAGATCAAAAAGCATGAGCTTGGGTCTCATTTGGCCCTCAGGCTGCTGGCCATGTCAGCCCTCGTTACTCTGATGAAGTGAACTATTAATAATGTAATGATGTTTGAGCACGCTAAGCTCGACCTGTGTGACCAATCGGTGATGCTGACCCGGCCGGAGGAAACAAAATCTGACTCCGTACTGGGTGTCTTCATTACTGAGTGTCAGGTATATGACACTTGAGTCAAAATCAATCTTTGTTTCTACCAGAAGAGGATATTAAAGTTGCTATTTAAAATATTTTATCATTCTGCTACAAAATAAAAAAAACTGTTAACTTATCTTTAGGGGTGGAAAGAGTTGAGAAGCAACAGAGGTTTTTGTGTCCACAGCTGCTAATCTTTAGCATCTTGGGCCTTTTTTACCTTCATCCATTTCCTCTGTTGCAGATCCATAGCAAGCAAAATGTTTTCAGAGGCTAGAATTAATCCAAAACAGCAGCAAGAGGTTTTGAGTTATGAATCAGCCTCCTTTTATTTTGGGATGTAGTTTCAGTGTGACAGGAGTGCTCATCTGTCACCCTTCAATATTCTTGGAAATGGATTGAAAAAGCTCTGCATGTGCTCTTCAAATTGTCCATATGATTATCAGACGTTTAGTTTTTGCAGTCTGGCAAGCAATTGTGTCTTTGAGCCTGCAAATATACTTATTCAAGGACACTTAAGAGCAGATGCTGAACACTTATCTTAAATGGCAGTGTATGTTGCCCTCATAGACCCCTCTTATTGTCTTCATGTTTTTTTATTGTGTTATGAAATTAGACATTAATTCTATTCTGACTTGTGGTTTCAGCGTGCAGCCAGTCTGCTGGAGTTCAAGTACCGGTTCATACTGAGGCTGCACATTGAGCTGCACCCCGCCCCCCTTTTTTTGCTCAAGCTCTGTGCTATGAGCAGAGGTAGAGGAGGGCCTAAATAAGGATCCAGGCATACAGGAGCTTACCGTAATTGTCCCATAATGGCAAACCTTAAGTGGCAAATTTTTTTATCTTCTGGAGCCAGGCCAAAAATTGGCTCTTATAATTGCAAAAAATCTTGGCCTGAGTACCATGCAGGTCACTGCGACCCTTAACACCCTGTTGGAGAAAGGCGACGTCATTAAAGCTGCTATATGTAACTTTTCTAACAATATATTTTTAACATATTTCTTCACTCTGTCACTAGATTGATGTTAGAGAGGTAATCTCTGAAAAAAAATATTGTCCCCTTGCTTCTCCAGGTGGTAAATAAGCATTTCTAAAAAGAAAAAGTGACCCGCCATTTTCCAGCCAATAAAAACAAAGTTTGTAACCAGCCAATAAAAACTGAGCTTGAATTTGAATCAGCCAATAAAAACAGAGCTTGAATTTGAATTTCAACAGACCACAAGGGGGCAGAGCCATATATGGCTCTGAGGGGGAGGGATCAGAATGCTTTGCTTGTTGAAATTTTTTCTAAGTGCTGCAGTTCTACAGAAACTGCAGACTGAACCTTTAAGGGTAGTGGCTCTCCTGTTAAATGGTCTCCATCCACCCGCCGTAAAGAGAAGGTGTTGAGCCTGAAAGCTGCACAGAGCACTGTGGCGGACCAGATGGAGGTATCATCTCTGCCGCCTGCACCAGGCCTCCAGCCAATACCACTACTGGATGAGTGTGTGCAAGAGCAAAGTCATAACACAGTAGGTCAATAATAATAATAATAATAATTGTCTAATCTTGTCATCTGCGTATGTTTCCCATACACAGACGAAATTCGTCTCTGCATTTAACCCAACCACCTACCAGGCGGTGCAGTGAGCAGCCATAGAAGGCGCTCGGGGAGCTGGAGAAATAGGTGTGCACTCATAGACACCCCAAGATGTGTAGTGGCCGGGACGCGAACCCGCGTCCTTCGGGTCCCAAGTCAAACGCCCTAACCACTACACCATCTTGGCTCCCACTACACCATCTTGGCTCCCAAGTGTTCCCAAGCAAGCTCCCAAGCAAGTGTTTTGCTTTAAATGTTCTCAGTTTGTTTAATCACATGTGGATAACTGTTTTGTATTTTGAAACACATCTGGCAATTATGAGCTGAGAAAAAGGTACTTTTTTTTCTCTTTAAAATGTGTTTCCTGCTACTAATATTTAAAGTATTAAAAGTACTAACAGTGTTGCCCCTACATAACTTGCCATGGCGGGGCGCTCATCTCGTCAGTGAGTTTTCTGCGGGTGGTGAGTGTGGGGTGGAGATAGCTGGGACAGAGACACATCCTGAGCTGCGCAGCACTTATACTGACAGATTTGGGGAGGGGGGTAGGGCAGAGACAAAGCCGCGCACAGTTTTGGAGCAGGGCAGAGGAGAGAGACAAACATCTCAGCCGCACGTTGCCTGTACAGTTTTGTTGTTTTTTTGCATGGGGGAGGGTGAGACAGACAAACGTGAGCCGTGCGCTGTTTGTACCGACAGTTTTAAAGTGTGTGTGTGTGTCAGTGTGGGTGTTCAGCATGAGGGAAGAGGCTGTTTTTAGTTTTTTAGGTAGTGCACCTACATTGCGAGCTGCTAGTTTAGCGTTACGTCAGTGCCGACAGGTGGTTGGAGCGTTGGGTAGGCGGGGCACTCTGTTCTGTTGACGGGGCGGGCGCCCCGCCTATATTATCTCAACATGCCTGAGAAGTTTAGTAAACCTGACACTCTCACCCCCTCCCAAACCTGCTACTGAGGAATTCCACGGACTTTTCAGAGGAGCCCAACTGGACAAACATTCTTCCCTCCATTGATTACGGTGACATTAGCCGTGTATCCATCAAGGTTTCTAGGTGCGCATTTTGAAGTATCGCAGCAGAAAAGCTGAATGGAAACGGCAAAATGCGAAGTTACTTCCTGAAATTCGCCAAAAAGTAGATACGCTCGCTTGAGGTGGTTTTTGGGATCTTCGAAACCGAGCAGATGCGCAAAACGACAGATGGAAACACATTTGCCGACTCGTGCTGCCGAAGCGAACATTCACGTCACGTGACTGATCAGCTGTTTCCGCTCCGGACAACATGTAACATCGCTAAAACTAGTTGGCATGACAGAATAAATACAACTCGCCCGATAGCAACACGTACCTGAAATATTCTCTCCATTTTGACGAGATGTGTGGCCGGGTTCTGTTTTCAACCGCTACTTCCTGTTTACTGTAGACATGCGCAACGCTGACGTCTGACGTAATGACGCTGACGTCTGACGTAATGACGCTGTGCGTGGCTTGGTAGATGCGCTACAAGTCAGTAGATGGAAACACCTGCTTCGCATTAATTTGTATTTACATGTACATATTTGCGAGATTTCAAAAATTAGCTCAAAAATCGAAATGAAAATGGGCTACTATCTACTACAAGAATGCTCCTACAAGCACCCTGCAGATGTTGGATGCCAGATGTTGGATGCTGTCTATCATGGTGCACTAAGATTCATAACTGCTGTGATTATCGTACCCACCACTGCACCCTGTATTCACTGGTCAACTGGACATCATTAACCTCACACAGACTCTTCCACTGGTACATTTTCATCTTTAAATCACTTCTTGGTCTACTGCCCTCATACATCTCCTCCTACATGGCTCTGTGTGAGTGCAGCTACAGCATGCGCTCTCAGAACATGATTACCTGCAGTGTTCCCTCAGTGAGGCCTGAGCTTGGCAAAAGGGCCTTCTCCTACTCCGCTCCTGCTTCCTGGAATATCTTACAAAAAGTCTTAAAGCTCTCGGCCTTGACCTCTCTAAATGGCTTTAAGAGTCTGTTGGAATCCTGGCAAAAAAACAATGCAGACATGTTCCGGTTTTTGATGTTCCTGCTTTTGATTTTCTACATCTACCTTATAATGTTTTGCTACTTTGTTTTAATTTGTTTTAAATAAAATCTGTATTTCTCTCATGTTTGTCTATTGTTGATTGTTTAAGGAAATTCTACTGTTGCTGTTGTCATCATTCTTTAGTTTGTAGACAGGTATTTCTTGTAAATGAGTCCTCGGTTGAATGAAACATTCTGTCATCATTTCAGGACTCTGGATTTGCCTCTGGCCCTCCTCGATAGCCCCC
>JBBPBX010032901.1:7196-24935 GCA_038048925.1 Garcialebias charrua | reverse complement strand
TCAAGATATTTACACGAAGTCTTAACTATTTTGGCAGGGATGCGGACGCCTTCTCTCTCGTTACATTCATCTCTGTGTTTTTCCGGGTTTGTGTTCCCTGCTGCCAACACTAACATCGCGAGAACTGCCACCGAGGCTACTGCAGGGGGCAGTTCTCGCGAGGCTAGTGACAGAGGCAAAAAAAACGTGTCCCCGGCTGCTGCTGGAGGGGGGAGGAGGAGGGGGAGGCTGAGAACCGAACGGCAGCTTTGAAGGCAGAGAGAGAGCAGTCGCGCTCGCTCCTCCTCCGCGCGCACCTCCAGTTAATCCGGGAGCTTGAAATGAATGATGCCATTTTTGGGGGGGTTATATTGACTGAATCCAATTATTGAGGGGGTTAAATCCCCCCCCATCCCCCGTGTAAATTACGCCTATGTCCATACCACACCATACCATACCATGCCATGCAATACCATACCATGCCATTACTGCATTTTTATACTTGTTTATTCCTGTTTGGTTTGCGGGGCTCACTGATGCCTATTTCCAACTATCACTGTGCGAGAGGTGGGGTATACCCTGGAAAGGTCTCCAGTCCACAGGTCTCAGGGCCACAGAGAGGCAAACAAGACAAACACTAATTCAGTCTCTCACTCACACCTAGGGAGAACTTAGAGTTACCAATCAGCCTAACGTGCATGTTTTTGGTCTGTGGGAGGAGTCCTCTGTATTGCAGGGCTGTTTTGCACATACAGACTGGAAGATCTTCAGGAAGGCTGCTGTAAATGAGGGAGAACTGGATCTGGAGGATTAAATATCTGCTTTCCTCGGATACATCAGTGTGTGGCTCATGTCACCACCACCAGGACTGTGACGTGCTGCCCGAACCAGAAACCCTGGCTGAACACAGAGGTCCATACCCTGATGAAAGCCAGGGATGCCTTCTTTAGGTCTGTTGACTCACAGGAACTGTGGAGAGCAAGAAAAAAGTTGGCTGCTGGTATTAAGAGGCCAAAGCAACATATTTATGGAAGATCCAGGGACATTTCTCCTCACAGGACCCATGGAACATGTGGAGGGGCATTAAGTGCATAACAACTTTTGCCCTGAAGCTGTTAGACTCTGAAATCCCTAACCAGGACATTCACTGTGAAAAACAAGAGGAAAAACAATCACTGTAATGCTACTTTACTTGGTGATATGTGACTTATCTATACTGCTGATTATCCATGCCTCTGATCTCATGCTCCTGATTATTTCATGATGCTGTATTCATTCATATCCATCTGCTCACTACAGACACCAGATTCATGTTCAGGCTGCTGTTTTTACGCCGTATTGTTTTGCATTATTAGTGTTTAGCGTATGGCTTAGATCTTTTAGTGTATCGTTTGGCATTCGTTTAGCATATATCTTAGTGTATAATCTTAGATCCTATACTGTTTATTTTTACATTTTATATTTTTGCCATTGTTGGGTGTAACTGGGACCCGGTCCCTGTGTACATAATTTTGTCCCACCTCATGTACCACATGTAGTGAGAACGACAATAAGCCTACTTGAACTTGAATAGACTATAAAAGCAAGGGTGCACAATGTCCTAGGGACCGAGCACTGCCTGATGATCTTAACATGTTCTATGCCTGCTTTGAAGACCAAAATAGACCACCCAGCACCAGATTCAACTCACCATCGGAAGAGGAGCTAAGCAACTGGCCCAGACAACATCCCGGGGAGGGTGCTGAAAGAATGTGCTGATCAGCTCTGGTGCTGGCCGATATCTTTAACTCCTCCCTCACCCGGACAACAGTTCCCACCTGCCTGAAAGACTGCCATCATCATCCCAGTTCCTAGAGCTCTGCAGTGACTGGTTTGAATGACTACCGGCCAGTAGCTCTCACCCCGATAGTCACTAAATGCTTAGAACAGTGGTTCTTAACCTGGGTTCGATCGAACCCCAGGGGTTTGATGAGTCTGTTTCAGGGATTCGGCGGAGCCTCTGCGGCAGAGGTAAAAAAAAGCCCTGGAATATTTTATACCATTTGTCACAACATATCTTTGCGAGCAATCCTTTTCGAGGATGCTGGACATAAAAACGAAGAAAAGGAACAGACTTTGCTGCGAAAATGACATGAGAGTACACTTAAGAATTTAATCAAAACCAAATTATTACAGAAATATATATGAATTAGTTTTTCGCGTGTCATTTTGTAATGCGGCCGGGATGAGGATCAGTTCCTCCAAATCCGAGGCCATGGTCTTGAGCCGGAAAAGGGTAGCATGCCCTCTCCGGGTCGGGGAGGAGGTCCTGCCCCAAGTGGAGGAGTTTAAGTATCTCGGGATCTTGTTCACGAATGAGGGAAAACTGGAGCGTGAGATCGATAGGCGGATAGGTGCAGCGTCCGCAGTGAAGCGGGCGCTGTACCGGTCTGTCGTGGTGAAGAGAGAGCTGAGTCAAAAGGCAAAGCTCTCAATTTACCGATCGATCTACGTTCCCACCCTCATCTATGGTCATGAGCTTTGGGTTGTGACCGAAAGAACGAGATCTCGGATACAAGCGGCTGAAATGAGTTTTCTCCGCAGGGTGTCTGGACTCTCCCTTAGAGATAGGGTGAGAAGCTCAGTCATCCGGGAGGGACTCGGAGTAGAGCCGCTGCTTCTCCACATCGAGAGGAGCCAGTTGAGGTGGCTCGGGCATCTGGTTAGGATGCCTCCTGGACGCCTCCCTGGTGAGGTGTTCCGGGCATGTCCCACCGGGAGGAGACCCAGAGGAAGACCCAGGACACGCTGGAGGGACTATGTTTCTCGGCTGGCCTGGGAACGCCTTGGGATTCCCCCAGAGGAGCTGCTCCAAGTGGCTGGGGAGAGGGAAGTCTGGGCCTCCCTACTTAGGCTGCTACCCCCGCGACCCGACCCCGGATAAGCGGAAGAAAATGGATGGATGGATGGATGGATTTTGTAATTCGATAATTATGAATTATTTTCTATTCTGTAACTTGTTGATGATTTTTTAACTGACTGTTAGAAAAAGGGGGCAGTTATCATAAGATTTTCTCTTCATTCTGCCACCCTTCATTTTATTTCTGATATTGTATTGTCACATTTGTGATTTTTTTGTGTGTGTTATATTCTAAAATGAATAAATTTAATTAAAAAATGTTTTTAAAAAAAGAGTAGCACTTGCCAAGGTGAAGCCACGCATATCCGAACTCCCAGAAACAACAGAAGAAGTCACACTGATTTGCAGATATGTAATTTGTGCAATGCTTTACACTGGCCCCAAATAAGCATTTTGTGTATTCAAAACGACAACAACAACAAAAAAATAATAATAATTATATTAAAAAATGTTAAATTCTTCAAAAAAATTTCATTTTTTTATTTTTAATTAGAAAAATTGTAGCCCATGGGAAGGGGGACCCACGTCTCCTCTTCGGGCTGTGCCCGGCCGGGCTCCATGGGTAAAAGCCCGGCCACCAGGCGCTCGCCAGCGTGCCCCACCTCCGGGCCTGGCTCCAGAGTGGGGCCCCGGTGACCCGCGTCCGGGCGAGGGAAAACTTAGTCCATTTATTTCACTCATCATAGGGGGTTTTGGGCTGCACACCTGTGGGAGGGGCCAAAGGGGTCGGGTGCAATGTGAGATGGGTGGTGGCCGAGGGCGGGGACCCTGGCGGTCTGATCCTCGGCTACAGAAGCTGGCCATTGGGACATGGAATGTCACCTCTCTGGTGGGGAAGGAGCCTGAGCTAGTGTGTGAGGTTGAGAGGTTCCGACTAGAAATAGTCGGACTCACCTCAACGCATGGCTCTGGCTCTGGAACCAGTTTCCTTGAGAGGGGTTGGACACTCTTCCACTCTGGAGTTGCCCCTGGTGAGAGGCGCCGAGCAGGAGTGGGCATACTGGTTGCCCCCCATCTTGGTGCCTGTACGTTGGGGTTCACCCCGGTGAACGAGAGGGTAGCCTCCCTTCGCCTACGTGTGGGGGGACGGGCTCTGACTGTTGTTTGTGCCTATGCACCAAACGGCAGCTCAGACTACCCACCCTTTTTGGAGTCCTTGGAGGGGGTATTGGAGAGTGCGCCTCCTGGGGACTCCCTTGTTCTACTGGGGGACTTCAACGCTCACGTGGGCAATGACAGTGAGACCTGGAGGGGTGTGGTTGGGAGGAACGGCCCCCCTGATCTGAACCAGAGTGGTGTTCTGTTATTGGACTTCTGTGCTCGTCATGGATTGTCCATAACGAACACCATGTTTAAGCATAAGGGTGTCCATATGTGCTCTTGGCACCAGGACACCCTAGGTCGCAGTTCGATGATCGACTTTGTTGTCGTCTCATCTGATCTGCGGCCGCATGTCTTGGACACTCGGGTGAAGAGAGGGGCGGAGCTGTCAACTGACCACTACCTGGTGGTGAGTTGGCTCCGATGGTGGGGGAGGATGCCGGTCAGACCTGGCAGACCCAAACGTATTGTGAGGGTCTGCTGGGAACGTCTGGCAGAGTCTCCCGTAAGACGGAGCTTTAACTCCCACCTCCGGGAGAGCTTTGAACACGTTCCGAGGGAGGCGGGGGACATGGAGTCCGAGTGGGCCGTGTTCCGCGCCTCTATTGTCGAGGCAGCTTATCGGAGCTGTGGCCGCAAGGTTGTTGGTGCCTGTCGTAGGTGGCAACCCTCGAACCCGGTGGTGGACACCGGCAGTGAGGGATGCTGTCAGGCTGAAGAAGGAGTCCTATTGGGCCTTTTTGGCTTGTGGGACCCCGGAAGCAGCTGATAGGTACCGGCAGTCCAAGCGGCATGCGGCTCGGGTGGTTGCTGAGGCAAAAACTCGGGCGTGGGAGGAGTTCGGAGAGGCCATGGAGAATGACTTCCGTACGGCTTCGAGGCGATTCTGGTCCACCATCCGGCGTCTCAGGGGGGGAAAGAGGTACGCGACCAACACCATTTATGGTGGGGATGGCGTGCTGCTGACCTCAACTCGGGATGTTGTGAGTCGGTGGGCGGAATACTTCGAAGACCTCCTCAATCCTACTGGCACGTCTTCCACTGAGGAAGCGGAGCCTGGGGACTTTGGGTCGGGTTCTCCAATCTCTGGTGCTGAGGTCGCCGAGGTGGTTAAAAAGCTCCGCGGTGGCAAGGCTCCGGGGGTGGATGAGATTCGCCCGGAGTTCCTTAGGGCTCTGGATGTTGTAGGGTTGTGTTGGCTTACGCGACTCTGCAATATCGCGTGGACATCGGGGGCAGTTCCCTTGGATTGGCAGACTGGGGTGGTGGTTCCCCTATTCAAAAAGGGGGACCGTAGGGTGTGTTCCAACTATAGGGGGATCACACTCTTAAGCCTCCCTGGTAAGGTCTATTCAGGGGTTCTGGAGAGGAGGGTCCGTCGGATAGTCGAACCTCGGATTCAGGAGGAGCAGTGTGGTTTTCGTCCTGGTCGTGGAACACTGGACCAGCTCTACACCCTCAGCAGGGTCCTGGAGGGTGCGTGGGAGTTTGCCCAACCAGTTTACATGTGCTTTGTGGACTTGGAGAAGGCATTCGACCGCGTCCCTCGGGGGGTTCTGTGGGGGGTACTCCGGGAGTATGGGGTACCAGGCCCTTTGATAAGGGCTGTTAGGTCCCTGTACGACCGGTGTCAGAGCTTGGTCCGCATTGCCGGCAGTAAGTCAGGCTCGTTTCCGGTGAGAGTTGGACTCCGCCAAGGTTGCCCTTTGTCACCGATTCTGTTCATAACTTTTATGGACAGAATTTCTAGGCGCAGCCAAGGTGTTGAGAGGATCCGTTTTGGTGACCTTAGAATCGCTTCTCTGTTTTTTGCAGATGATGTGGTCCTACTGGCTTCATCAGTTCGTGATTTACAACTTTCACTGGAGCGGTTTGCAGCCGAGTGTGATGCGGCCGGGATGAGGATCAGTTCCTCCAAATCCGAGGCCATGGTCTTGAGCCGGAAAAGGGTAGCATGCCCTCTCCGGGTCGGGGAGGAGGTCCTGCCCCAAGTGGAGGAGTTTAAGTATCTCGGGATCTTGTTCACGAATGAGGGAAAACTGGAGCGTGAGATCGATAGGCGGATAGGTGCAGCGTCCGCAGTGAAGCGGGCGCTGTACCGGTCTGTCGTGGTGAAGAGAGAGCTGAGTCAAAAGGCAAAGCTCTCAATTTACCGATCGATCTACGTTCCCACCCTCATCTATGGTCATGAGCTTTGGGTTATGACCGAAAGAACAAGATCTCGGATACAAGCGGCTGAAATGAGTTTTCTCCGCAGGGTGGCTGGACTCTCCCTTAGAGATAGGGTGAGAAGCTCAGTCATCCGGGAGGGACTCGGAGTAGAGCCGCTGCTTCTCCACATCGAGAGGAGCCAGTTGAGGTGGCTCGGGCATCTGGTTAGGATGCCTCCTGGACGCCTCCCTGGTGAGGTGTTCCGGGCATGTCCCACCGGGAGGAGACCCAGAGGAAGACCCAGGACGCGCTGGAGGGACTATGTTTCTCGGCTGGCCTGGGAACGCCTTGGGATTCCCCCGGAGGAGCTGCTCCAAGTGGCTGGGGAGAGGGAAGTCTGGGCCTCCCTACTTAGGCTGCTACCCCCGCGACCCGACCCCGGATAAGCGGAAGAAGATGGATGGATGGATGGATGGATGGATGGATGGATGGATGGATGGATGGATGGAGAAAAATTGTACAAAAATATTTTTTGGGGATGAAACTCTTATGGTGCCAGAATAAAGTAATACCGTAATTTGTTGTTAGTTCATGCACTGTGTTGGTTTTGTTCTTTGAGCAAGGTGATGTTGATGCACGGCTCATTTTGTGCACCAGTAAATTGAATTTGGAATTTGGAAAAAAAATCATATTTTATTTATTACCAAAGAAGGGTTCAGTCAGTGAGTGGGCATATGAAACTGGTGGGTTCGGTACCTCAAAAAAGGTTAAGATCCACTGGCTTAGAAAGACTGGTCATGGCCCACATCAGTGCTACCAATGACATTAACAAGGACACTCACTAGTATGCATATTGGAAGAATGTATTGTCCAGAGGACCAGACTTAGGTTTTTTAGATGTTAAAAAAGCTAAGCCAATGTCTATATTTAAGAAAATGATTAAGAGTAAATTCTTGAAAATATATACTGTATACTGTATATATAACTGTAATATCACTAATGTTTTTTGGAAAGACTTGCAGAATTTGATTATAACTAAGAATTCTATCCCACCATTAGATTTTACTACAATTAAATTTGGTCTGCTAACAGGAAAAGAAGCTTTAAATTTTGGTAACAACAACCTAATCCTTATGGCAAATTTTTTTTATCCACAAAGTTGTTACTTTAAATTCTCTCCCTTGTTCCGCAATTTTTTAAAATGAAATAAATACTGTATGTTTAAAAATGTACTTAAACGCTGCAAAATTCCAAAAGCTCAATGCTTATACAAATATATTAATAGCTTATCCTAAAACTTGAAACTTCTCTTACATTTGTTACTAATTTAGCATTATTATTTTATCAACTGAAGTTATTGAAGTTCCATGATTTGGTAGACTATAATATTTTATCAGTTATGTATAAGGCTCAAAATAATACATTACCTTTAAATATCCAAATGCATTTTGTAAAAAGACAAAGTTGTTATAATCTTAAGGGGACAGAGATGTTTGTAAAACCACAATTCAGAACTAGTTTGAAGGGACGTTCTACCTCAATCCAGGGAATTAGATTATGGAATGGCTTGGAGAATGTAGTTAAAAATGCCAAGTCAATGTTTACATTTAAGAAAATGATCAAAACAAATGTGTTAAAAAAATATATGAAATAGCGTAATGTGTATTGTATTAGTTAGAAAATGTGTATTGTATTAGTTAGAAAATTAGAAAGAGTTAGTCATTTTGTACTATTGGTTGAAGATTATTATTGTATAATCTGATTGTTGAAAAAAGTTGGTTGAATACATGATTGATTAATATTGTTTAATCTAATTGTTGGAAGTAAGGGGCAGATACAATAAGATTTATTCTTCTTTCTGCTACCTTTCATTTTTTTACATTATGTACATTATCATTTATGAGATTGTCTTGTATTGTTTCTTTGGTAAAAAAAAATGAACAAATTTAATAAACATAAACATAAACATTATGCTATGTTCCTCAATATGTTATTTTTTCTTTTTTTCCCTTTTTGTTGTTGTTGTTGTTGTTGTTGTTGTTGTTGTTATTTAGAATGGCATTAATAATTCTCTGTATAATTTTATTATAATATCAAATGATGTTTTTTTCTCCTGTTCTTGTATTGTATGCCCTGTTATATTGATATTTTTGCTTTGTTTGTGTTTGTTGTATTTGCTTCATTAAAAAAAAAAAGATGATGACGTCACGTGAAGGATCGCCAGTGGGCGTGGAGGTCCAGCCCACTGTAGTTGATTGACAGCTGAAGTCGTTCTGTTTTAAAAAAAAGTGTCATTCTGAAATAAATAAGCCGTTATGAAAAGTACAATTATGACATAAAAAAATCAAAACGAAAATGTTTCTCATTTCATAATGTTTTATTTAATTTTGAGCATGTTGGTGTTCAGTGGAGGTGCTGACACGCCTCATTCTCTGCACAAACACGTGACGTGTAGATCTGAGCTGGTTTCATTTATCAGGAAGTGAAACTTCCACACACGCTGAGAGGGGAAATGGCGCAGAAAGGAGTTCATCTGCTTGACAGAGAAAGTTTCTCTTGTTCCATCTGTCTGGATCTACTGAAGGATCCGGTGACTGTTCCCTGTGGACACAGCTACTGCATGAAGTGTATTGAAGACTTCTGGGATGGAGAGGATCAGAAGAAGATCCACAGCTGCCCTCAGTGCAGGAAGACCTTCACACCGAGGCCTGTTCTGGAGAAAAACATCCTGTTAGCAGCTTTAGTGGAGCAGATGAAGACGAGTGGACTCCAAGCTGCTCCTGATGATCACAGCTGTGCTGGACCTGAACATGTGTCCTGTGATGTCTGCACTGGAAGAAAACTAAAAGCCATCAAGTCCTGTTTGACGTGTTTGGTCTCTTACTGTGAGGAACACGTCCAGCCTCATTATGATGTAGCTCAGTTCAAGAAACATCAGCTGGTGGAGCCCTCCAAGAAGCTCCATGAGAACATCTGCTCTCGTCACGATGAGGTGATGAAGATGTTCTGTCGCACTGATCAGCAGATCATCTGTCATGTCTGCTCGGTGGATGAACATAAAGGCCACGACGTCGTCTCAGCTGCAGCTGAAAGGAGAGAGAAGCAGAAGGAGCTCCAGGTGAGGAGAGAGAACATCCAGCAGAGAATCCAGAGCAGAGAGACAGATGTGAAGCTGCTTCAGCAGCAGCTGGAGGACATCAACGTCTCTGCTGATCAAACAGTGGAGGACAGTGAGAAGATCTTCAGTGATCTGATCCGGCTCGTCCAGAAGAGAAGCTCTGAAGTGAAGCAGCAGATCAGATCCCAGCAGGAAACTGAGGCCGGTCGAGTCGGAGATCTTCAGGAGAAGCTGCAGCAGGAGATCACTGATCTGAAGAGGAAAGATGCTGAGCTGAAGCAGCTCTCACACACAGAGGACCACAACCAGTTTGTCCACAGCTACCAGTCAGTGTCAGCACCCAGTGAGTCTCCACACTCATCCAGCATCAGGGATGCTCCTCTGAGATACTTTGAAGACGTGACAGCAGCTGTGTCCCAGCTCAGAGACAAACTGGAGGACATTCTGAGAGACACGTGGACAAACATGTCACTGAGAGGGACTGAACTAGGTTTACTGTCAGAACCAGAACCAAAGAGCAGAGCGGACTTCTTCAGATATTCATGTGACATCACTCTGGATCCAAACACAGCTCACAGACGTCTGTTATTATCTGAGGGGAACAGAAAAGTAACATTAATGAGACAAAATCAGTTTTATCCTGATCATCCAGACAGATTCACTTCATGTCTTCAGATTCTGAGTAAGGAGAGTCTGACTGGACGTTGTTACTGGGAGGTGAAGTTGAGAGGAACTGGAGGTAGAGTAGCAGTCTCATACAAGGATGTTGATAAAACATGGAGTGAATTTGGACATAATGATAAATCCTGGGCTTTATTTTGTTACAACATCAAGAATCTGTTTTTTCACAACAACATAAAAACTCCCATCTCAGGTGGTGTTGTGTCCAGAGTTGGAGTGTACCTGGACCACAGAGCAGGTGTTCTGTCTTTCTACAGCGTCTCTGAGACCATGACTCTCCTCCACAAAGTCCACACCTCCTTCACTCGACCACTACATGCTGGAATATGTCTCTGGTCTTTTAGAGCCACAGCTGAGATCTGTAAACTAAAATAATTGTGTTTGTTGCTGAAAGTTTCTTGTTGTGTTGTCTCCACTGCTCAGAGATCAACGTGTCCAACAGTTTCTGTTGATATTATTGTCCCATCATCTGTTTTACATGCAGCTCTGATTTGTTTCTGTTTTATTTTCTTTGTATTTTTGTATTAAACATTTAAAATATGTTTCTATTCCACTTCATAGACATTAATATAGAAATCACTTGATATTTTTAACACATTGGTTATTTTTATCATTATTATTACTAAATCTGTGCAGAAAACATTTAAATTGAGGAGTTTGTTGGAGACACAGCTGAGATCTGTAAACTAAAATAATTCAGTTTTATTTTGTTGCTATAAGTTTTTTGTTGTGTTGCTTCCACATCTGAGAAAATATGTGTCAAACTGTTTTTGTTGACATTATCTGTTAATAAACAATAATTGTTAATCTGTCAATAAAGAAGCAAAAACAAGATCTTCAGTAGACAAAGACCTTTCATAATTTTCCATACTTGCTTAAATAAATAAATACTCTGGTTGAATATTCTCACAAAATAAATTCCTGTTGGAACATCTTTTGATTGTTTTTAGTTTTTTCTCCTCGACAGTCACGGATCATCTTTTATATTAAAACCTCACTCCTTCATCCATCTCAGTTAAACGTTTCAACATTTCTTTATTTAACCAAATCAAAACCCTCAGATGTTTTTACAAGTCTGACCTGGACAAGAGGTCAGTACACATCATCAAATTGATCAGAGGAAGTAAACATATATGATTAAACAATTATTTTACTTAAATATATGGTTTTTGAATGTGTGTGCATGGTCTTTTTAAGAATGCTGACTTAAAACAAAGTCAATGGTTAAAAAAACATGCAATGAATAAAATACAATTTGTACAAACATCTCTTTTAAATTTCACTTTAGAGGTTTTTAATTGTACGTTTTGTGTTTCAGCTGATTTTTCTAGATGTTTCTGAGCAAAGATGAAGGTAGTGAAGGGGAGAAATGGTTTATTATCAGATTTTTTATATTACTGTAGTTTCAACACACAGACGAAAAAAATACCGGTTGGTCTCCATCCATTTTCTTTTACCCTCTTCTTCCATTTTGGGTCACGGGGTCAACGGTGCCCATGTCCAGCAGTCACTGTGAGGAGAGGGGGACACCATGGACAGGTCTCCAGTCCATCACAGGGATGGAGACAAACGAGACAAACAACCATTCACTCTCTCACTCACACCTAGAGACAATTTAGAGTTACCAATCAGCCTAACATGCATGTTTCTGGACTGTGAGAGGAAACTGGAAAAGCCGGAGAAAACCCACACGTGCACGGAGAGAACATGCTAACTCCACCCAGAAAGGATCCTGATCAATCCAACAACCTTCTCACAGAGAGGTGGCAGCTCTACCAACTGCTACCACCCAACAACTCTACCACCGTGCAGCCTCAGAGAACAGCTTTTGGAATAATTCAAGAGATAATAATGTATTTTCATGGGGAAATTTTTGTAAACAAAGTTAAATAATTCAGTTACAAATACTAAAATTATTTCACACTAATGCTGATTTAGCTTTAATTCCATGCATCCATCCATTATCAGATACTGGTTCAGAGTTGGGTTGTGGGAGCAGTAGCTTGAGCAGGGAAGCCCAGACATCTCTTTCTACATCCACCTCCTCCAGCTTAAGGTGTTCCCAGACCAGTAGAGAGATGACCTGGCATAGTCTCCACACTCTGGCTGCACCAGGAAATTCTGTTCATAAAGGTTATTGACAGAATTAGTGACAACGGGGTGACTGAGTCCAATTCCCACCTTGAAGGGTCTTTACTGTCAGCAATGTGAACTAGACTCAGCACTGATGGTCCTGAAAAGTCTCCTCATCTTCTGGAAAATTAAGGAATTGTTTATTGATTAGGGTTAAGCAGATAGTCACCACACCAAGCTGTCTTTCAAAACTACCTGTCCTCTGGATATTTATGTCTCCAGATTAAACACCATTAGAGCTAACTGAAGGCAGTGGAGGTCCTCTGTAAATCTCCCTTTGAGCTGTTTTTAGACATCATAAAGCGCCATAAATGCTCATGGGCTAAGAAACATAGACGCATTGTCACATCTGTTTCATAAAATCATATTTAAATGTTCTTGCCCACAGCTTTAGGTTGAGCAAGTCACAAAGATGCTAAAATATATTACTTTTCATGGTACAGGTAGTCCCCGACTTACGAGCGAGATCCGTTACAACGAGTTGCTCGTAACACGGAAATCTCGTAATTCGGAACGACCGCCACGTGTCTCGTAAGTCCGGAATTTCGCTCGTAAATTGGAACGGTTTTGCTAGCGCGACTACAAACACTCGTTTTTCATCGAAAAACTGCTTACGAGTGCATAAAAATGATCGGAAACGTGTGTCCACATGTTTAGCTAACGAACTGTGGTGAAAAAACACAGAAAAACTCGTATTTTTTGCGTTTTTTCCAAAAATTCGCCAGCTCGTAAGTCCGGAACCTCGTAGGTCAGAGCGCTCGTAAGTCGGGGACTACCTGTACTGGTAGCCTGGTTGAAACCAGACCCTTGTCCTTCACTTCGCTTTGGACTAGGGTCTGGCATTCCTCCCATTGAAAACGATTTCTCCTGGAGATTTTTGAATGGACCAATCAGAGAACAGAAGGCGGAGTTTTGTTAGTTTAGCCTGGCGAGGTCCAGGCTATCAGATAAATTGCTCAGAAACCACTCGGTGGATATTTTTTCTGCCACCAGTGTGTAATTATATGGCTCTAATTTACTGACTGTTGGCCTAGATAAAACATTTGAGATAAAATTCGATTTTTTATCATTTATTTTCGTAGCGCACCCGAGGCTGTTTGGAAAATGTCAAACCGAAACTATTTAAATCCAGCAGATTTGACCATTTCGTGAATTGATTTAGGAACTGTTAAGCTCAGGAACACTTCTGATATAACGTCAGCTAAGAAATATATTTTTTATCAGCAGAGAAATAATAGTTTTTTACCTTGTTTTGTTGAAAATTCCTTCGTGGCGGCAGCCATTTTGAATGACGACGTCAGTCGACATCGTTCAAAACTCCGCCTTCTGCTCTCTGATTGCTCAGGAACACTTCTGATATAACGTCAGCTAAGAAATATATTTTTCTCAGCAGAGAAATAATAGTTTTTTACCTTGTTTTATTGAAAATTCCTTCGTGGCGGCAGCCATTTTGAATGACGACGTCAGTCGACGTCGTTCAAAACTCCGCCTTCTGCTCTCTGATTGGTCCGGTCAAAAATCTACCGGAGATATCCTTGTCTATGGGACAAGTCCCAGACTGTGCAGTGAAGGGAAATGTGAATTGAGCGGAGCTGTGCAGGAAGGCGAGGGCCAGGCTAGGTATCTGGGTCCATGAGGGAAGGAAATAGTATACATTTATTTGATTGCTTTAGCAGGGAGATTTTAAATTTGTAACCCAATTTTTACTGAATGGTATGGTATTTTCAATGATTATTAATCATGTGAGTCAGTATATTAGGCATTTTTCTTCTTGTAGCCTCTGTTACAAACTGACTTCATCACTTCATCGTGTTAGCGGTTAGCTCATCATTCTGGTTTGAATTAAAATCTCTTTTTCTAAACTGAGGCCCTTCAGAGAGCTAACAGGTAAGCTATTAATTATAACCTTGTGAAAAACCTTGGTTCAAAAGATGTGAACTATCACTTTACAACACAGTGAAATCATAAATAGTTTTTATATTATTCAGAATGTTTGATGGTAAATAGGACTCAGCCCAGTTTATGATGACAGGGTATTGTTTATTCTGAAAACAGCTGTTTGTTTGTTTTTCGTGCATCATTTCTCCTCTCCAGACTCAGCCGTTGCCATGGTGATCTGCTATTTGGTCTTAATGCCACGTGAGAGGCCTCTTTGCATGTCTATCGGAGCACGTCAATGACTTTATTTTACAACATGGTAACTGAAAAGATATCCAACTGTATAATTTGATGACTGACCCCTGAGCTAAAAACAGACTGGCTGGAAACTCTCAGCACACTTTGTAATGATACAGTAATTTAAAACACTCTGTTCTGCTGTAAAAGTTAGGAAAATGTGCAAATGTAAACTAAACTGAACTAAAATCAGGTTTAGATTATTTTAACCTCACATGCCATATAGTACTATACCAAGCCATACCAAACCATACCGTACCATACCATACCATACCATGCCATACCATATCAAACCATATCATACTATACTAAACCATACCATAACAAACCATACAATGCCATATACTGTAATACTAAACCGTATATCATTTCAAACTATACCATACCGTACTTAACTATACAAGTTCAAAACATACCATATCAAACCATTCCATACCATACCACACCATACCATACCATGCCATACCATACCGTGCCATACCATACCATACCATCCATCCATTACTGCATTTTTATACTTGTTTATTCCTTTCTGGTTTGCAGGGCTCACTGATGCCTATTTCCAGCTATCACTGTGCGAGAGGTGGGGTACACCCCGGAGAGGTCTCCAGTCCACAGGTCACAGGGCCACAGAGAGGCAAACAAGACAAACACGAATTCAGTCTCTCACTCACACCTAGGGACAACATACCATATCAAACCATTCCATACCATACCATACCATACCACAACACTCAACTCCTATCTCTCTGACCGCACTCAATTCATTCAGCTTAAATCCTTCCGTTCCCAGTCTTCCCCTGTCTCCACGGGTGTCCCCCAAGGCTCTGTCCTCGGACCCCTCCTCTTCATCATTTACCTCCTTCCTCTAGGTCACATCTTCCGCAAATACGGCGTCCATTTCCACTGTTATGCTGATGACACACAGCTCTACTTGTCATCAAAACCTAACTCCACCCACCCACCCTCCATCCTCACCGACTGTCTCATTGAGCTAAATCACTGGTTTTCTAACAATTTCCTTCAACTAAACAGTAACAAAACAGAAATCATTCTTGTCGGTACCAAAAACTCTATTTCAAAATCAGAACATCTTCTCGTCCCCCTTAACAACTCTCTGTCACGTTTCACGCCTGTTAGGTTAGATTTAGATTTTAGTCTCACTCTGTACAACACTGCTTGTTGTTTCTGGATTCTGTCCTGTCTCCTGTCTGTAAGTGGGTTTAGGTTTGCCTTCATTTTGGAACCGGTTTGTCCTGTCTCCTGTCTGTATGTGGGTTTAGGTTTGCCTTCATTTTGGAACCGGTTTGTCCTCACTGCTGCGCTGATTAGTTTCAAATCAGCTGCACCTGCTGCTACACCCTTTATAAGTCAGACTCTCACACCAGGTATTTGCCAGATAGTTGAAAACTGTACACAGTGAGTAGTTATCGCGCCCGTTCTGTCCCTCTTCCTGTTTCTTATCCTCGCCTCATTGATTTCCTGGTTCTGACGTCTTGCCTGCCTGTTCACCTGCCTCTGCCTTCTCCCTCTTGGACTGACGTTTGCTGGATTCGTTCGTTACTGACCCTGGATCGCCTCACTTTGTCTCATCGCCTGTCCCCATCGGTTCATCTGCTCTTCTGCTTCCCGGTGTTCGCCTGTTGGCCGGTGTTCGCCTGCTGGATTACGTCACGGACCCCTCGCTGCGACCGGCTGCATTCCTTCACAGGCAACAGCCCCACTCGCAGCGGACCTGATCAGCTGGAGTTCCTCCCTGCTCTGAAACCCCATCCACCTGTGAGACGGTTAGTGGCTATTTCTCATTGACTGTTAAGTTTCATTTCACCATCAGACCACTAACCGTTCTCCTCCATCCTACAGACTGCTCCAGCCAGAGGGTCCCTGATCGACACCAGAGCCAATCAGAGCAGAAAATAAAAACTTGATTATTGTCTAATTTTGTGGTGATTTTGGTCCGGTCATTTGGGGTTCGTAACACTCTCTGCTATCCCCCTCCCCTCAGGTCAAGAGTCTCTGTGTCATCCTTGACACCACTCTCTCCTTCACTTCACACATCAACAATATTACTCGGTCTGCCTATTTCCACCTCCGTAATATTAACCGTCTCCGTCCTTCTCTCACACCCCGCTCCACAGCCATCCTGGTGCACAGTCTTGTGACTTCCCGTATCGATTACTGCAACTCCCTTCTCTACGGCCTCCCCAACAAATCTCTCCACAAGTTACAGATGGTCCAGAACTCAGCTGCCCGTGTCATCACTCAAACCTCCTACTATAACCACATCACTCCTGTCCTGCAGCAGCTCCACTGGCTCCCGGTTAAATCACGCATCATCTTCAAAATTCTACTCCTCACGTTCAAAGCTATCCACAACCTTGCCCCTCCTTATCTATCTGACCTCCTACAAATCTCCATCCCATCACGCTCTCTCAGATCCTCCTCTTCGCTACATCTCCATGTACCCTCTGCCCGCCTCTCCACCATGGGGAGCAGGGCCTTCACCTGCTCTGCCCCTCACCTCTGGAACGCTCTACCGCCAGACCTTCGAAACACCACCTCCCTTTCTCTGTTCAAGACTGCCCTGAAAACACATCTCTTTAGACTAGCTTATCATTAACTTTACTAAATGTATTTTTATTATTTTGCATTTTATAATCTTTATGTATTTTATATTTCAATTTGTCACTGATAATGTTTGAACTGTATTGGTTTGTTAAGTGTCCTTGGGTGTCCTGAAAGGCGCTTTTAAATAAAATTATTATTATTATTATTATACCATACCATGCCATACCATAACAAACTAAATCATACCATACAATCCATCCATTACTGCATTTTTATACTTGCTTTTTCCTTTTTGGTTTGCAGGGCTCACTGATGCCTATTTCCAGCTATCACTGTGCAAGAGGCGGGGTACACCCTGGAGAGGTCTCCAGTCCACAGGTCACAGGGCCACAGAGTCAAACGAGACAAACAACCATTCACTCTCTCACACCTAGGGACAACTTAGAGTTACCAATCAGCCTAACGTGCATGTTTTTGGTCTGTGGGAGGAGTCCTCTGTATTGCAGGACTGTTTTGCACGTACAGACTGGAAGATCGTCAGGAAGGCTGCTGTAAATGAGGGAGAGCTGGATCTGGAGGATTAAATATCTGCTTTCCTCAGATATATCGGTGTGTGGCTCATGTCACCAACACCAGGACTGTGAAGTGCTGCCCGAACCAGAAACCCTGGCTGAACACAGAGGTCCATAATGCCTTCTTTAGGTCTGTTCACTCAAAGGAACTGTGGAGGACAAGAAAAAAGTTGGCTGCTGGTATTAAGAGGCCAAAGCAACATATTTATGGAAGATCCAGGGACATTTCTCCTCACAGGACCCATGGAACATGTGGAGGGGCATTAAGTGCATAACAACTTTTGCCCTGAAGCTGTTAGACTCTGAAATCCCTAACCAGGACATTCACTGTGAAAAACAAGAGAAAAACAATCACTGTAATG
>JBBPBX010032900.1:0-15849 GCA_038048925.1 Garcialebias charrua | reverse complement strand
GCCTCGGGGTGCAGCAGCTGGAACTCCTGCGCCGTGCGGTTCACGTGGTTGGCGTGACGGCACAGCGCGCAGCCGGACGCCAGCGCGTCCATGAAGGTGTCCGCGGTGATGTCCAGGTCGTACAGGGTGTGCAGCCACTCGGCCAGGTCCTCCTTCATGGCGTACAGGTACTCCTCGCTGGATTTAAAGGGCCGGATGCTTTTGGAGGCGGCGGACTGGATGTTGCTCTGATCAGCCATGTTGTCAGATTCTGTAGGAAGAAAAGTCCAAGGGATTTCCCACCGAGCGTCTCATCGTCCCATCCAGAAAACACAACGCAGCAGCAGCCGCGGAGGCGCAGCCCTCGTGCCCATGGTTTGCGTGTGCGCCTCTTTGCGGGAGCTAATTGAAATATCCGGGCCTTGCGCTGTGCGGAGCATGTCGAGATGCGGGGCGGCCGTGGTGGCGCATGGATGCGTTTGAACCGGCTTCCTCTACAGGGCGCATCTCAAGCGGCTACTTGCCACTGATCAGCCACTGGTTTCCACATGTCACCATGGAGCTCCCCCAGTGCAATGTGCTCAGCTCGTCCCCTGCAGACAGGCGTCGCACCGCCTCTTCAGCAGAAGAATACTGACCTGCTGAGGCTTAAAGCAGCAGAGCCACTCGTGCCACATCCCATTATGAGGATCAACTGTGGAAACTTAACCCCGTGTTCACCACATCTCAAGCAGCAGGGTTTGATCCATTACAAAGCATGGCTTCATAATTGCTTATTAAATTGTTTATTAAATTTGTTCATTTATTTTTTTACAAAAGAAATACAATACAAGACAATCCCATTAATGATACGTACACAATGTAAAAAAAAAGAAAGGTAGCAGAAAGAAGAATAAATCTTATTATATCTGCCCCTTTTTTCAAACAATCAGATTAATAATAATCTTTCACCATCAGGACAACTCTTTCTAATTTTCTAATACTAATACATAACTAATAATTGATACAATACACATTATGCTAATTCATATATATATTTTCAACAAATTCCTTTTGATTTGCAGTTTGTTCGTTTAAAAGTTGTAAATGTCACATTAAAGCCGCTGTATGTAAGTTGTCTAAAAATATATTTTTAACATATTTCTTCACTCTGTCACTATCTCCTGACAGACCGATGTTAGACAGTAATCTCTGAAAAAAACTATAGTCCCCTTGCTTCTCCCGGTGGTACTACAAGCATTTCTAAAAACCCACAGTGACCCGCCGTTAACCAGCCAATAAAAACAGAGTTTTTAACCAGCCAATAAAAACAGAGTTTTTAACCAGCCAATAAAAACAGAGTTTTTAACCAGCCAATAAAAACAGAGTTTGGTTCATGAACGAGCTTCTCACGCCCATCCCCCGCCTGTCCCAACCCCGCCTGGCCAGTCACGAGACAGGCCATGCTGTGGAGGAGGAGCTAAGGAGGTGAGTTGCAGGTCAGCCGAGAGCAAGGGGGAGGGACCAGAAAGGTGTCTGTTCAAAATTTTTGTCCAGTGTTTTCCAGAAACTACATACTGCAGCTTTAAAAGTGTTAATGGGCTGACAACTGAGTCCAGACCAAAAGACTGCACATCTTAATGAGTTGGAAATGACTGACAGTCCAAAGTTCTGTCATGTTTGTGTGATTATTGTTTAAAGGTCTGACACAGTAAAGCCTGAGACAGCAGGGTAAAGGACTTGATGGATTATGGAGTCATCCAGTTCAATAAAAAGCAGTCCATTCAAGAGCACATGATCTGTGCACATGATGCGTGAAGTCTGTTTTTCATTCTGCTGCAAAGAGAACGGGTCTGCTGCTTTAGTGCACTAATCGCAAGTTCGCACAAAAAGGTGCAAGCTGCTGCCAAAAACAATCACATACTGATCTTATTGAGGTCTGGAGTCCATGAAAGTTGGAACTGGGATGAACTGACTGCAGCTGCAAATGGAGGCCTTGTAGTATATTGGAACAATCAGAAATGCAGCGCTTTGTTGTGAGTAATATAACATAAAAACAGTATTGTTCAAAATCTAACTGATGTTTGTTAATGGGCCACATGTGAACTGTCGAACCAGAGAAATGTTAGCAACACGTTTCAATAAAGCTGGGACAGGACAACTCCAGTTTTAGGGTTTTTACGAGATGATATATGAATCTGCCTGAATGGGAAGCTAGCTAAATGTCCAACTACAAGGTCAATGTTTTTTTTTATCACTCAATCAATTCCTCCCTGCAGAGGAGGGGGGCGGAGCTGTCGACTGACCATTACCTGGTGGTGAGTTGGCTCCGATGGTGGGGGAGGATGCCGGTCAGACCTGGCAGACCCAAACGTATTGTGAGGGTCTGCTGGGAACGTCTGGCAGAGTCTCCCGTAAGACGGAGCTTTAACTCCCACCTCCGGGAGAGCTTTGAACACGTTCCGAGGGAGGCGGGGGACATTGAGTCCGAGTGGGCCATGTTCCGCGCCTCTATTGTCGAGGCAGCTTATCAGAGTTGTGGCCGCAAGGTTGTTGGTGCCTGTCGTGGTGGCAACCCTCGAACCCGGTGGTGGACACCGGCGGTGAGGGATGCTGTCAGGCTGAAGAAGGAGTCCTATTGGGCCTTTTTGGCCTGTGGGACCCCGGAAGCAGCAGATAGGTACCGACAGTCCAAGCGGCATGCGGCTCGGGTGGTTGCTGAGGCAAAAACTCGGGCGTGGGAGGAGTTCGGAGAGGCCATGGAGAATGACTTCCGTACGGCTTCGAGGCGATTCTGGTCCACCATCCGGCGTCTCAGGGGGGGAAAGCGGTACGCGACCAACACCATTTATGGTGGGGATGGCGTGCTGTTGACCTCAACTCGGGATGTTGTGAGTCGGTGGGCGGAATACTTCGAAGACCTCCTCAATCCTACTGGCACGTCTTCCACTGAGGAAGCGGAGCCTGGGGACTTTGGGTCGGGCTCTCCAATCTCTGGAGCTGAGGTCACCGAGGTGGTTAAAAAGCTCCGCGGTGGCAGGGCTCCGGGGGTGGATGAGATTCGCCCTGAGTTCCTTAGGGCTCTGGATGTTGTGGGGTTGTGTTGGCTTACGCGACTCTGCAATATTGCGTGGACATCGGGGGCAGTTCCCTTGGATTGGCAGACTGGGGTGGTGGTTCCCCTATTCAAAAAGGGGGACCGTAGGGTGTGTTCCAACTATAGGGGGATCACACTCTTAAGCCTCCCTGGTAAGGTCTATTCAGGGGTTCTGGAGAGGAGGGTCCGTCGGATAGTCGAACCTCGGATTCAGGAGGAGCAGTGTGGTTTTCGTGCTGGTCGTGGAACACTGGACCAGCTCTACACCCTCAACAGGGTCCTGGAGGGCGCGTGGGAGTTTGCCCAACCAGTTTACATGTGCTTTGTGGACTTGGAAAAGGCATTCGACCGCGTCCCTCGGGGGGTTCTGTGGGGGGTACTCCGGGAGTATGGGGTACCAGGCCCATTGATATGGGCTGTTAGGTCCCTGTACGACCGGTGTCAGAGCTTGGTCCGCATTGCAGGCAGTAAGNAGGGGCAAGCCGCTTCTCCTGGTCCGGTGCGCTTCGTTGAAATTTTTTTATCAATTGAGGAAACAGCCCACGTAAATAAATCCATTTCAAATTGGTTCGAGTGAGCGCTGAAGAGTTAAAGATGAGACAAAATGCAAAAGCAGGGAGGAGGAAAACTTAGTGGGGAGAGGAGCAAAAAGAGATGCGACCTGCTTCGCCGAGTGCCGGAAGTATTAGTGGAGTATTAGTGAACAGAATAATAATAAAATTATTACAGATATATATATATATATATATATATATACTGTATATAAATAAGCCTAAATCTTGACTCCCAGTTTTCCACCAGCTTCCTAGGCTGTTTTAGTGGCATCTGTGTGTTTAGTTTAAAATAGCAGTACACAATAGAGTTGCATACATACCTGTACTTACAGTGTACTTATTAGGCACATTCCTGATAAATACAGTTTGACTATGGGGCCTTGAGTGTCAAAGTGATTTGTTGCATAGTACTAACAGTGTAGATAATTAGCACATATATATATACCCTAGGTTTACATACCTAATATGGAACATGTGCTCCTTACATACCAAGTACAGTATTTTCTGGTGTATAGGTCGCACCTGTGTATAGGTCGCATTGTCCAATTATCACCAATAGATTTGAAAAATCCCTAGATAGGTCGCACTGGTGTATAGGTCGCACCTACGCAGAGGTGTCAAGTAACGAAGTATAAATACTTCGTTACTTTACTTAAGTACAAATTTTAGTTATCTATACTTTAGTAAAGTAATTATTTTTCAGCCTACTTTATACTTCTACTTCTTACATTTTCACGCAATTACTGGTACTTTCTACTCCTTACTTTTTAAAAATAGCCTCGTTACTTTTCTTTCATTTTGCCGTTTTTTTTTTGTAGAATATAGATATTCACGCAGGACTTTCCAAAAATTGAACATAAATATCGCAGCCGTCACTCACCAGTGTTGCCAGATTGGGCGGTTCACCGCGATTTTCCTTCTCACTTTTGCGGGTAAAGAGTGCTTTGGGTGGGTGGGACTCTATCTGGCAACACCGGTCACGCCGGTGTTTACGCGTGTGCCTTTTTACATCCGGGGCAGCGTCTGCGGCACCGGGACCCTCCATCATAGATATAATAAACATTATGCCCTCCATCAGTAGTTGGGGCGTCTTCTATAGCAACTTCGTCCGGCGAAGCCATGCTGTCCGTGACGCTGACTTGCTAGGGGCTCTGCTAGCGCTAGCATTAGCGTCTCGCGAGACAACGTTACCTCTCAACGAGAGATATCGCGGGAGTTTAATATCGGGAGATCTCGTACAACGAGATCTCGTTACATGCCTAATACTGTACATGTATTGAGGTAAGCTGAAAGTTTTTTTTTTTAAATCAGTCAGTTGATTACTGACTTCTAGTGACCTAGTAACATACTAATGTTGTATAATGTTTTCTATGGTTAGGAGGTACTAGCCATGGAACTAGCTACATGCTCTGGGTTTGCTTGCTAACATTGTTTCTCTTTTTTATTCAGATTTAAAACATATTTTCTTTCTGTCAGAGTTTTCACTGAACTTAACAAAGTTTTACTTCATAGACTACGTTCACACTGCAGGCAAATGCTCAATAATACCCCTATACATGATATTCGGTAATAAAAAGAAAACTGTTGATGTTCCACTCAAAATTGAGGATGTTGAGATTTGTAGAGTGAGTGAGGTGAAGTTTTTGGGTGTTATCATTGATGACAAACTGACATGGAAACAACACATAAATTCTGTAAGAATAAAAATAGCTAAATCGATTGCAGTACTGTACAAAGTCAGAGACCTATTGAATGATAAAGCTCTGTATTTGTTGTATAACACAATCATTGTTCCACACTTAATCTATTGTATTGATGTTTGGGGGAATGCGTGTAAAACAATCACAAAGCCTATTTTTGTATTACAGAAAAGAGCCGTAAGAATTATCACTAGAAAGCATTAACGTCATCCATCAAGTACATTATTTTATCAACTAAAGTTATTGAAGTTCCATGATTTGGTAGACTATAATATTTTATCAGTTATGTATAGAGCTCAAAATAATACATTACCTTTAAATATCCAAATGCACTTTGTTAAAAGACAAAGTTGTTATAATCTTAAGGGGACAGAGTTGTTTGTAAAACCACAATTCAGAACTAGTTTGAAGGGACGTTCTACCTCAATTCAGGGAATTAGATTATGGAATGGCTTGGAGAATGTAGTTAAAAATGCCAAGTCAATGTTTACATTTAAAAAATTGATCAAAACAAATGTGTTAAAAAATATATATGAAATAGCGTAATGTGTATTGTATTAGTTAGAAAATTAGAAAGAGTTAGTCATTTTGTACTGTTGGCTGAAGATTATTATTGTTTAATCTGATTGTTGGAAAAAGTTGGTTGAAGATTATTATTGTTTACATGGTTGATTATTGTTGTTTAATCTGATTGTTGGAAGTAAGGGGCAGATATAATAAGATTTATTCTTCTTTCTGCTACCTTTCATTTTTTTACATTTTGTACACAATCATTTATGAGATTGTCTTGTATTGTTTCTTTTGTAAAAAAATGAACAAATTTAATAAACATAAACATAAACATACAGTATGGTTATTTTAATATATTTAAATTTGCATTTAAATGTGTCTATTTTCAATGGGCATATATGCAGTTAAGACAGGTAGCTTAGTGCACCCCTAGTTTTTCAACATTAACAATATAATATAATCTAGTCTAAAAAAATGATTTTTGTGGGGGAGGTGGGGTTGTATACAATAGTATGTGTGGTGCGGCCTAAGCATTTGTCTTTGTTGTTGCTTTTTCTTACGCTACTTTTACTTTTATACTTTTAAGTAGTTTTGAAACCAGTACTTTTTTACTTTTACTTGAGTAAAAAGCTAGAGTTGATACTTCTACTTCTACAGAAGTAATTTTAAATCCCAGTATCTATACTTCTACTTGAGTAATGAATGTGAATACTTTTGACACCACTGCACCTACGTTTAGCTCAGCTGCAAATGTCTGCCACAGGAGTGCACAGCAAGGCTTTTAAGAAGATTAACACTTAAAAACAATTATTTGTTTGATAAAATTATAGCGGTTGGCTGAGGATTAAGGTGTGGTCGTGAGATGGAGTGAGTCGCACTTGCCAGTGCTCCGGGTAAAATTTATTTTATAGTACCACCAAGCCTTCTATATGTAATATTTTTTGCCTATCATCACGCACACAACTTCCATTAAGCATCTCTTTTGAAGATTTTGGATTAAAAAATGTCTCAGAGGTCGGCAAGATCGAAGGACGCCGCGGCCACCTCCCTCAGCTTCCAGTAGCAGAAACATCCGCCGATCCCAAAAAGCAGAGCAACTGCCACCAATATTCCAATAATCCCCAAGACTTCAACGTCTTCGACAGAGAGAACGGTCAGACACGTAATGGCCAGGATGACGCTGGCCTAACCCTGGAGGCAATTACCTCGCTGCTCGAGGAGCACCGCGCTGCGCTGTCAGCTGAGTTTAAACAAACTTTTAGTCAGCTGGATCTCAAATTGGACCAAACTCGGCTCGCGGTGGAGGAACACGGCCAGCGTGTGTCATCACTGGAACTTGTCACTAACGACCTGAGCCAGCGCATGTCGGAGGTGGAAAACACCTGCTCAACTCTCCAGGAGGAAAACACCAGACTAAGATCTAAACTGGCGGATTTACAAAGTCGAAGCAGACGGCAGAATATTCGTGTGCTGGGTTTACCGGAATCTATTGAAAGCGGACGTCCCACAGACTTCTTTTCCAACCTGCTGTGTGACATCTACGGGCGTGACACGCTTCCTTCTCCACCCGAACTGGACCGGGCTCATCGAACCCTCGCTCCGAAACCCGCCTCGGACCAGCGGCCGCGCCCGGTTATCCTGCGAGTGCACCGGGTCCAGGTGAAGGAGCTCATGATCCGGGAGGCTCGACGCAGAGGCAGGCTTGAATACCAGGGAAAACCGGTGCGGATCGTGGAAGACTACAGCCCAGAAGTCCTCAACCAGCGAGTGGAATATAAGGACGTGATGGCTGTGCTGTATTCTTTGGGTCTAAAACCTGCTCTGCTTTTTCCTGCTCGACTCCGCGTGACTTTACCTGATGGACACAGAAAGTGGCTGGGCTCGGTCGAGGAGGCGCAGAAGTTCATGGACACCTTTCAAGCTTCACAGCGCAAGTAACATTTAAACTTTTCTTCTAACTGATGAACAATGCGCTGTTCCCGCACTGGCTTTGATTATTACACTAAACTTTTCTTTACATGAGGTGAGGAACAGATGAGCAGGACTCTGCCCATACTCTGATTATCTGAGACTTTTTTAGTTGCAGCTTTTTTTTGAACTATTAACATTTTTGAAATGAAACATTTTTCCTTTTCTCGTTTACCTGTTGACTATTTTGAGCTGAATCTTGGGTTAGTCCTGGATTGATTGATAATTAATTTGAGATTGGGATTAATTTAACTTTACGTTTGTATATGTGTGCGTGATTACCGGTACACATTTATGTGTATACATTTTTTGGCCTTGCATACTTTAAACTAGTTTGTGAGGTGCTTATAAAATTTTTTTTTTTTTTTTTTTTTTTAGGCATTAGGTATTTAGGCACATAAATAATTGAAGTAGGCCTATCCATGTATAAAAATGGGTGAAATATATAATGTTTTTAATATATTATTTTGAACTATTAACATTTTTCCTCTTCTTGTTTACCTGTTGACTATCTTGAATTGAATCTTGAATTGGTCTTGGACTGATTGAAGATTTAATTTAGGATTAGGATTAATTTAACTTTGTTTATATGTGTATGCGTGATCACACATCTATGTGTACATTTTTGGCCTTGCATGAGGTGCTTATACATTTTTTTTCCTCTGATGATACTGGAGCACTAGTTTAAAAGTTAGACAGGAGACTTATTTTTAATTTCTATGGAGCTTGCTGCTTCTGTCTGTTGCAGCTGTCCAGGGTGGGAAAGGGAGGGGGTGGGGGGTCCATCACTGCCATTAATTTATATTTTCTTTCACTTTGCCAAGAACTGCACAGCCATCAACACATTAGACTGTATTACCTACCTTTCTTATACAAATTATTAGTAATATGAGTGGTCAGTTGGTGTTGTCAAGCTGGAACGTCAAAGGTTTGAACCACCCCGTCAAGAGAAGGAAGGTGCTCTCTCATTTAAAACAGTTAAATACAGGCATTGCTTTCCTGCAGGAGACTCACATTAGAAGTGACGATAGCAAACGATTACTGCAAACATGGCACGGGCAGAGTTTCCATTCCTCATTTCGAGCAAAGGCTCGGGGCGTCTCGATCCTCATCAGTCAAGACATTTCATTTGAACCTTTTCAAGTTAACTCAGATAAATATGGTCGTTTTGTGATTGTTTCCGGTAAATTGTACAACACACCAGTAGTGCTAGTTAACGTTTATGCCCCAAACACGGATGATGTTGGTTTCTTTGAGAAATTATTCTCACTGCTCCCGGACCTAAACACATACTCATTGATACTCAGCGGTGACTTGAATTGCTGGTTGGACCCAGTTTTGGACAGATCCTCTACAAACCCTGCCACAGCCAGCAGGTCGTCCCACACTATTCGTGCCTTTCTATCTAAGTATGGCCTGTGCGATGTATGGCGTTTTTTACACCCAGCTGAGAGAGAATATTCTTTTTTTTCTCATGTTCATCATTCATACTCGAGGATCGATTACTTTTTCATGGACAACAAACTTCTTCCCTCTGTCCGTGGCTGTGACTACCACAGTATTGTCATCTCAGACCATGCACCTGTCACTCTGTCTTTGTCCCTCCCTGACATTCCTATAAGGAGTAGACAGTGGAGATTCAATTCAACGTTACTGTTAAACAATGATTTTGTTACATTTATAGAAAAAGAAATAACCTTCTTTCTATCCATAAACAGAACTCCTGGGATCCCACTGTCAACAGTTTGGGATACCCTTAAGGCCTATCTTAGGGGACAAATCATTTCATATACCGCCCGACTGAGGCAAAAATCTCAAAAAGAAAGAAATGATTTAGCCCAGCAGATAAAAGAAATTGATCAACAATACGCTCAAAACAAATGCCCTAATCTGTACAAAAAAAAAGTAGAACTCAAAACTAAGTTTGATTTATTGTCTACATACTCAATAGAACAATCACTTTTGAAAAGTAAATCATCATTTTACATACATGGAGAAAAGTCAGGAAAACTACTGGCAAATCAGTTGAAGGGTGCCATGGCTAAACAAATCATCCCTAAGATCCAATTAGAGAACGGCACCACAACTCTAGATCATTTACAAATTAACAGAGCATTTAAGGACTTTTATTCCCATTTATATACTTCAGAATCCCAAACCAACAAGAATTTATCTTCTCAGTTTTTCGAAAAGACCAACATGCCAAAACTCACACCCAACCTGAAAGATGCACTGGAGATCCCAATATCCCTGACAGAAATTGTGTCAGCTGTATCGGTAATGCAGTCTGGCAAATGTCCGGGTCCTGACGGCTTCCCTACTGAATTTTTTAAGAAATTTTCTTCATTACTTTCCCCACTCCTACACTCGGTTCTCTAACCCCGGAATTACACCACACGCGGCTCCGCCCCGCTCCGGTCCGCAGGTCGCAGCTGAACGAGTCCAATTCCCACTGCCTCCGCTCCGCTCAGGTCCGCCTGGATGCGCCGCTCCAAGACACGTGCGAGATCGCGCGATAAATCAAGTGATAAATAAGTAAGTCAGAACAAAACAATTCATTCGGTGGAAAGAAGGAGAACAACTGTAGAGAGACTGCTGCCTTGATCTTCTCTCGTAAATGAGCTACATGGTTTGAGCAACAGGAAGTGATGTTTACATTTCAGAATAAAATACTTTTTTATTTATTTATTTTTGTATTGCGTTATTAGGTGTAGTCATAGTCATAAATATAATAGTTTAGTCATAGAATAGTCATAATTGATAGTTTGACAGCATTTTTGTACAAATAAATCCGTATAGAGCTAGGATTAGTCCGCCCGTGGTGATTTTATTTTGTAAATACGGAAGTTGTGCTCGTTCCTTTTCCTGTTGGTGCGACGTAATCTTCAAAAGTTGACTCCGGCACAGCTCCGTCATCCGGCAGAAATAGAAAATTTTCTAATTTTGACGGACTGCCGTCCGCTCTCCGCAGCTCACCGCCGCCGTGCGGAGCCAGTGTAAATTCTGTCATTGATTATAAAGGGTGCGTATTTGCTGCGGAGGTCGGACCGGAGCGGGGCGGAGCCGTAACGCATGTGGTGTAATTCCGTTATTAGAGTCATTTGACCAAGGATCCCTTCCGAAATCTTTTTTAGAGGCCTGCATTACCCTCATTGCAAAGAAAGGAAAAGACCCAACTCACTGTTCCTCTTATCGACCAATCTCCCTTTTAAATACAGACGCCAAAATTTTAGCCAAAGTTCTTGCTCAAAGGTTGGAAAAGATCCTTCCTTTGATCATATCAAAAGACCAGACTGGATTCATTAAAGGCAGGCACTCCTTTTTTAATGTCAGACGCCTTTTGGACATTATTTATTCTCCTTCGGATACTGTTCCTGAGTGTGTTATTTCCCTTGATGCAGAGAAAGCATTTGATCGGGTTGAATGGGACTACTTGTTTAATGTTCTTGACAAATTTGGTTTTGGCCCCAATTTCATTACATGGGTGCAATTAATTTATTCACATCCCACCGCAACCATTCGTACCAACTCTCAGATATCAAAACCCTTCAGTCTACATCGAGGAACTCGCCAGGGATGCCCACTGAGCCCTATGCTCTTTGACCTGGCAATTGAACCTCTTGCCACTGCTTTGCGGTCCTGTGACACAATTTCAGGAATCTGGAGAGGCGATATGGAGCACAAGGTCTCCCTTTATGCTGATGACCTTTTACTTTTCATTTCTCATCCGACTGACACGCTGCCCTCCGTTTTATCATTACTTGAGGAATTTGGAATAAACTCTGGTTACAAATTAAACCTGAGTAAAAGTGTAATTTTCCCTGTCAATACCCTGGCGCAGACTCTTGACTTTGGTAAATGGCCTCTTAAAATTGAGAAGACAAAATTCTCTTACCTGGGTGTTACAGTTACGAGGAGGTATAAAGATTTATATCAAGAAAACTTTGTCTCTCTGTTGAATCAGACAAAGCAGGCATTATCCCGATGGTCACCGCTTTCCATTTCCCTCACAGGCCGTATTAACTCAGTCAAGATGGTCACTTTACCTAAGTTTTTATATCTTTTTCAAAATATTCCTGTTTTTATCCCTGGTTCATTCTTTGTTCAGTTAGATTCCATCATTTCATCATATCTGTGGCAAGGAAAACGTCCACGCTTAAATAAGACACATCTCCAAAAAACTAAGGCCGCAGGCGGTCTTGCCCTTCCAAATTTCCGCTTTTATTATTGGGCAGCAAACTTGCACTGTCTAGCATTCTGGTCATTCTATTACAACAGGCCTGACAGCCCTGACTGGGTAGAGATGGAGTCACAGTGTTCTGGGAAATGGTCCTCCGTGGCTTTCTTGGGATCCTCACTCCCGCTTCCACCACTTACAACTGTTATAAATCCAGTTATAAAACACTCACTAAAAATCTGGGCACAATTTCGTAAATGTTTCAATTTCTCTAGTTTCTCTCTCTATAGCCCTATCATGTCTAACCAACTTTTCAAACCCTCATCTCAGGACTCTGTTTTTAAAGAATGGCAAAGAAGGGGTATAGTACGCTTCAATGACTTGTTTCTCAATAACACTTTAGCTTCATTTCAACAACTATGTGAAAAATTTAGTCTTCCCCAGTCCAATTTTTTTAGGTATCTCCAAATACGGCACTTTATTACTCTTCATTTGTCCAGCCTCTCCATTTCAACTGATAGCAGTATTGTTGACACTATTCTTTCTCTAGACCCAAATAAAAAACAGTCCATTTCATTCATTTACAGTAAACTATTGGATTTGAAGCGTGCTTCCTCAGATAAAATCAAAGCTGCTTGGGAAGAGGATCTCGGCTCCTCTATTTCAGAGGACTCTTGGACCTCCATACTCAAACTGGTGAGCTCCAGTTCTCTCTGTGCTAGACATTGTCTAATACAATTTAAAGTGGTGCACAGAGCTCACATCTCTAAACTGAAATTGTCCTCTATGTATCCTGATGTCAGCCCATACTGTGTGAGATGCAAACATGCTGAAGCCTCTCTCTCCCATATGTTTTGGTTTTGCCCATCTCTGAACAAATATTGGCGGGAAATCTTTCAGACTTTATCACATGTACTAGATACACGCCTGAACCCTGACCCACTGATTGCTCTGTTTGGTCTTGTAGAGGGCATGACAAACCTAAATAAAAACCAACAACATGTAATATCGTTCACCTCTCTCCTGGCCAGACGAGCTATTTTGCTTAGGTGGAAAGAACCGTTTCCACCCACTCACGCTCAGTGGTTGGCTGACATCATGTCCTGTTTAAAGCTGGAGAAAATCAGATTCACACTCCAACAGAAAGAGGGTAAATTTGAGAATGTCTGGGGACCTTTCCTGAATCTGTTCCAGTCTCTTTGACAACATAACTCATTCAGGTTAATGCAGTCTCTTGGCTATTTTACCTTTTATTTATTTTTTTCCCTTTCTTTTGGCAGTGATTGGGTAGGGATTATTTTCTACATGTTGTAACTTAGATTGATTGTTGTGTTTTTTTGTTGTTGTTGTTGTCTGAAGAAAAAAAAATGAAAAATTCAATAAAAAAGATCTTGAATTTGATAAAAATTTTAGCAAATATGTGTCTGAGCTGAACTTTTCCTTAATAAATGAACGTAATTGTGAAATGAGCTGGATTTAAAAATTTGTTTCACCGAAAGTGATAACAAGCCATATATAGGTCGCACCTGAGTATAGGTCGCAGGCCTTGAAAAAAACATAAAAGGTGCGACCTATACAGCGGAAATATGGTACTTACATGATACTTACAGGGACTGGGTTATATTATAAAGTGATATGACCAGGAACTCTCTGGTAAGTATGAGTAAATGAGTACAAAATCTGTAACTGGTTGGTAATGATAGGATAGACATCAGATATTCTCAGGGAACCTACAGAGATCAGGATGTGTTATGAAGTGACTTGTTATCTTATACAGAGTACATACTTAGTACTTTCAAAGTATTTAGGTGGATCAGCCAGTATTATGAATTGACATGACCTGTACATACCTCATAAAAACCAGGTACATAAACTCTAATGGTGTTTTGCCACACTCCGCTTTCATGGGTTACAGACCACAATTAGGGGCCTGCCCACTGCTGATAACAATACACATATGTATATGGGACAGTCTTACTTATGGTTCCAAGCAAACTGGTCCAAGTCCGAGGTGATGATTTTGACGTAAACAGGCAGTAACCGTTGATCGGCCATTAAAGCTACGTCACTGGATGGCCCGTTCAACAATAACTGCAAACTACATCTGAACCGCCATGTCCTCTCCGATCGTTTTAGAGTGTGGGTTTGTTAGTTAGTTTTTCCCATTTTACTTGTTTCTAGTTTGGTGTTATCCGAGTGGGACAAGTTCCGCACCTCAATTGTTGCGGTAGCTGCCTTGAGCTGTGGAAGCAAGGTTGTTGGTGTTTCTTGCAGTGGCCATTCTAAAACGTTGTCATAGATACCTCGGGTTAGGGAGGCTTGTCAAGTTGAAGAAGGAGTCCTATTGGGCCTAGTTGGCTGGTGGGGCTCCGGAGGGAGCTGAAGAGTACTGGAGGGCCAAGCAGTCTGCAGCCTTGGCTGTTGCTGAGGCAAAAGCTCAAATGTGGGAGGAGTTCGGTGAGGTCTTGGATAAAGACAGTCATTCAGATGTGAAGAGATTCTAGCAAACCATCAGGCAGCTGAGGAGGGGAAAACAGCACTTTACTAACACTGTTTTCAGTGAATGTGGGGTGCTATTGACCTCAACCAGTGATGTCATCAGGGGGTGGAAGGAAAACCTCTCAGACATTCTCAATCCCCTCGGCATGTATTCCATGGACGAAGCTGAGTCGGGGGACCTTGGGGTTGGTCTGTCCATAACCATGTCTGAGGTTGCCAAGGTAGTTAAAAAGCTCTGCAGCAGCAGGGCTCCAGGGGTGGATGAGATTCACCCTGATTTCCTTAAGACTCTGGATGTTCTTGGGCTGTCTTGGTTGACACACCTATGTAACATTGCGTGGATATCAGGGGCAGTGCCTCTGGATCGGCAGACGGGTTGGTAGCTCCCCTCTTCAAAAAAGGAAGATCGGAGTGTGTGCATGACTGTCCTTAGCCTCCCTGTTAAGGTCTATTCACATGTATTGGAGAAGTGAGTCAGATTGTTAGTCAAACCTCGGATCCAGGAGGAACAATGTGGGTTCTGTCCTGGCCATGGAATGCTGGGTCAGCTTTTTACCTACTCTAGGGTCCTTGAGGGGTCATGGGAGTTTGCCCAGCCAGTTTACGTGTTTTATGGACTAGGAGAGGGCTTTTGATCGTGTTCTTTGAGGTACACTGTGGGGGCTTCTCCGTGAGAATGGGATTGTGGGGCTGTTGCTACAGGTTGTTTGGTCCCTATACAAGCTGTGCAAGAGTTTGGTTTGCATTGCCTGGAGTAAGTTGGACACCTTCAGGGTGGGAGTTGGACTCCGTCAGGGCAGAATCAGAAAAAGAATCTGGGACAACATGTTGTTACAGATTCTGTTAATAACTTTTATGGACAGAATTTATTGGTGTAGCCGGGGGCAGAGGGGTTCCAGTTAGGTAGTATCAGGATTCTATCTCTGCTCTTTGCAGATGATGGGGTCCTGTTGGCGTCATTATGCCATGATCTTCAGCTCTCACTGGAGCAGTTCAAAACAGAGTGTGAAACAGCTGGGATGAGAATCAGCACCTCCAAATCTGATGTCATGGTTCTAAGTTGGAAAAGGGTGGATTGCTCTCTTTGGGTCAAGGGTGAGGTTCTGCCTCAAGTGGAGGAGTTCAAGTACCGGTACGTATGTCTGGGTTTTGTTCACAAGTGAGAGAAGAGTGGAGTGTGAGATTGACAGATGGATTGGTGCAGCATCTGCAGTCTTGCAGACTCTGTGCTGGTCCATTGTGTTATAGGGAGCTGAGCTGTAAGGCAATGCTGTCTTGTTTACCATTCAGTCTACGTTCCTACCCTCACCTATGGTCACCAACTTTGGGTAGTGACCAAAAGTATATCGCTAATACAGGCAGTTGAAATGTGTTTCCTCCGCTGGG
>JBBPBX010032899.1:18512-33594 GCA_038048925.1 Garcialebias charrua | reverse complement strand
TCGCGACAGGCCTAAGCTTACTACTAACGTAAAGCTCTCATATCAACCAGGCTCCATCTTGTCTTACAGATCTTATTTTTCTGTATGTTCCTCAAATTGCTCAAAGTAAAATGGGAGACATAGCTTTCAGTTATCAGGCTCCTCTCTTGTGGAACCAACAATTAATTTCTGTCTGTGAGACTGAAACCCTGTCTACTTTAAAGACAAGGCTTAAGACTTTCTTTAATGATAAATCCTAGGGTTGGCTATTCCTTAGTCCTGCTGCTATAAGCTTAGACTGGAAGACAAACTGACCACATTTCCTCGCTCTGCTGCTGTCTTTACTCTGTTTGTACATGTAATCATTGCAGCAATTAACCAGTATTTATGTTTGTTTTTTGTTGTTGTTGTTTTTTAGCTCGGTGGCCTGTGGTTGTGTCAGGAAGGGCATTCGGCGTAAAAAAAAAACAATTGCCAAGTCTTCGTGCGATTAGTTTGCTGTGGCGACCCCTAACGAAGGGAGAAGCCGAAAGAATATATATATATATATATATATCTCTTAGTAAAGTTATCTTTGCTGTCCTAAATGAAATACATTGTCTGAAATCTACTTCTCTGCCAAGACAAATACTGTAAACGCTGCTACTAATGACACCTTCACCATATGTGGCTGTCTGTTTAAACAATGAACAGGGAAGGGAGTTCCTTTGTTTAATTCATATTTTTGCAACACACTTGATAACTTTATGGTGAATAGTGGAGGATAGAAATTGTGAATGCACATTAGGAAGATTGTTTTTATGAGCAGTGCACCACTTGTAAACCTACTGTGGTACTAGGTATTGCATAACTCTGCTTAGCTTCGGGGTTGCTAACAGCTACGCTAAATAAACATGCCCCACCCCACTTGGACTGTGTTAAAACAGGTCTAAAAGTAGCTGTTTACTTACATTCTTTGGAATGGACAAAGCTAAAATATTTTCAGCCAATATATCAGTTATTGGCATTGGCCTTCCCCTCTCAATATTTACAATAGCCAATATTTCCATATTGGTTGGGCTCTAATACAGTATATTGTATCATAATAGGAATGGTTTGATTATAACACGATTTGAATCAAGATCTGAAATTAATTTATGATTTGAAATTGTATTGATTTTTTGTATAGTGCCCTGAGATGACTTAAAACCGGTGTTCTATAAATGAACTGAATTGAACCAAATTGTTTAGATCAGAGCTTTGAGTATGTTGAATTTTACTCTTTAAACATGTTCCAGAAATGGCTCAGTTTGGGCTGATCACTGATGATAAATCTTGAACTGTCAAGTTCAAGATTTGTACAAGTATGTAGGTACCGACAACATCAAAAAATGTGGGTGGAAAAAGGGGAAACACCCACACCTGCCTCCACCCTCATTCGCCCCACTCTGGGCCCCTGAGCAAGGCCCTTAACCCCCACCATCTGTTCCCTAAAACAGGTCTCTCTTGAAAATGAGTTATCGTGGCTCAATGAGACTACCTGTATAAATAAAGGGTAAATGAAAAATGAAAAAAAAAAAAAAAAATCTGAGCTTAACAAAATTCTGTCAATGTACTATATACTATACTATATAGTGTCTACTGTATATACTATATACCGGTAGTGTCTACCACAGTAACCTTTCCACCAACTGATTGGAACTTCAACTTACCTATGCAACTTTCCTCCACTTTCAGTTGTTTCTAATTCTGATCTGATCAACATTGCAATCCTGCTCATTCGAGCCCAGAAGATGTTTGTTCTCAGCTGGGAAACAATCTAACTGCATCAAGGAGAGCTGAAGAGCCAGGACTTTCTTCAAACTACAAACAGCTTCTACAAACAGCTTTTATCAACAAAAATCATCCATCCATTATCTTTACCTGCTTCTTCCTTTTAGGGTCATGGGGGTCAATGGTGCCCATGTCCAGCCATCACTGCGCAAGAGGTGGGGGGCACACTAGACAGGTCTCTAGTCCGTCAAAGGGCCACATGGAGACAAACAAGCATTCACTCTTTCACCCACACCTAGGGACAATTTAGAGTTACCAATCAGCCTAACATGCATGTTTTTGGTCTGTGGGAGGAAATCGGCGTACCCGGAGAAACCCACACATGCACTGAAAGAACATGCAAACTCCACCCAGCTGGGATTTGAACCAATGCAACCTACTTGCTGAGAGGCGGCAGCTCTACCAACTGTGCCATCGTGCCGCCCTTCTCAGCAAAAATCAGCTCTCATAAAATATTTGTAAAATAATCCCTTTCTGTCTGTCCATATAACCGTGTTTCATGAGCAATACCTATAAAACTCTTGGTGCTCCAAGGCTAGATAGTCAATTTGTTTCGTTAAATTGACTTTTTAAAGATTTAAACAAAATGTATTTCCTTGAAAAAGCTGGTTTTAACATTTTGTTACCTCAGCAACATTCATTTGGACTATGGCCACACAGCCAAATGAAATGTTCTTTCTGTTTTAACCTTTTTTTAATTTTTACTAGTTTTTTTTTACCTATGATTGGCTCATAATAATAATAATAATAATGTCACATTTGTCATCTGTGTATGTTTCCATACAAAACGAAATTAGTCTCTGCATTTAACCCAACCACCACCAGGTGGGGCAGTGGGCAGCTATTGAAAGCGCCCGGGGGGCAATTGGGGATGAGGTGTGCCGCCCATAGACACCACAAGGTATGCCGTGACTGGGGTTCGAACCTGGGTCCTTCAGGTCCCAAGTCGGTTCCCCTGCCTCTACACCATCTTGGCCCCCTAGCTACTAATAATAATAATTTGTCACATTTATCATCTGTGTATGTTCCCATACTTGACAGACGAAAATGGTCTTCTGCATTTAACCCAACCACCACCAGGTGGTGCAGTGAGCAGCGTAGTCGCGCTCGGGGAGCTGGGAAAATAGATGTGCACTCATAGACATCCCAAGATGGTGTACCATGGCCGGGGTTCGAACCTGGGTCCTTCGGATAACAAGTCCGATTCTCTGCCACTACACCATCTTGGCCCCTACTAAGCTACTTCTTTACCTGCTATGTTTATCAGCTAGTTGTTGATGCCTGTCGGTGGTGCTGAGCAAGAAACATGCAGTGATATCATGATGGCGCCGCTGTGTCTGGCATGCCGTCCACCACCTCTGCTTTATTCGCTACTTGTGTTTCTGCTATTTTTAACGTTTTTGCCTTCAGTATGGTCTCTGTCAAAGCTACGTGCATACGATCGCCTGGCACTTTTGAATATTCGAGACTTTATGCAGAACTTTCCAACCAACTTTAGCAAACATTCTCAGCTTCCGCCACGCCACACCTTGCATCGGTGCCTACCTGTTTATGGCGTTCTCTCGCCTCGCTACCCTCCAGGAGCCGTCAACGATGACGCGGAAGGAGAAGCGGACTTCACGTCAAACTCCGGATTCGGGATTCCAACTCCCACGGCATTTACAACCGGCTAACAAGGGATTGCTATCGCTGGCTCTGGCCGGTTGTCCCGGACCCGGACGCCAGCTGCACACGCCCACGTAGCCGGCTCGTTGGGACCCACATCCGGGGCTGCGTTCAGGAACACCTCCGTCCACTTCAGCATGGATGTCAGCAAACGGTCAGGAACTCCGTTCGTTTGGCACTGATTAACATCAGATCACTAACTAACAAAACATTTATCATGAATGACTTTTTCTCCTCACACACACTGGATTTTCTTCTGTTAACGGAGACGTGGATGAAACCGGATGAAAACAGTGCCTTCTCAGAGCTCCTCCCTCCCGGCTGTTCCTTCCTCAACTCCCCCCGTCTCACGGGTCGTGGTGGGGGCATTGCTTCAGTTTTTAGAGACAATTTCAAATGTAGACTTTTACCTGCAAAAACATATTCTTCTTTTGAGTTACAGCTGTTCGTGGCTGAGCTGACACAGCCTGTATTATTTGGAATTGTCTATCGTCCCCCTAAAAATAATAAGGATTTTATTCAACAATTTGCTGAATTTTTAGCTGACTCCATCCCCAAATTTGACAATTTACTTTTTTGTGGAGATTTTAATATTCATGTTTGTTGCCCGTCCGATCAGTTAGCCTCTGATTTTATTAATCTTTTAACATCTTTTAACTTAATACAGTCTGTGCGTGGGCCAACTCATCTTCTTGGACATACCTTGGACCTTATTATATCTCATGGGCTATCCATCTCACTCTGTGAAACATCTGAAACTGCCATCTCAGATCATTTCCCCATCATGTTAGAGTTTTCAGCCCCCCTACCTGTCAGTAGGCCTGCCGTTGCAGGTCACTGGCGTCGTATTTTCACTGCCGAGACCGCTGGACTGTTTACCACTGCTTTTATGGACTTTCCAATTTCAAGTACAAATGAATTTTATCCAGAGGACTTCCTTCTCTCTTTCCAAACCACCTGCTCTGACATTTTAGACTCTATCACTCCTCTTCGGTTTAAATCCACCAAACCAAGAGTTGAGCCGTGGTTAAACGATGCCACGCGTACTCTCAAGAAAACATGTAGGAAAGCGGAACGACAATGGAAAAGAGACAAACTTCCTTCATCCTTTAAATTTTTGAGAGAATGCTTTAAAAATTACCAGAGATCTGTCAAAGAGGCAAAATGTCTATTTTTATCGGGTTTGATTTCAAATAATTGCCATTGTCCTAGAGTGTTATTTAACACTATTAATTCTGTTATAAATCCAGCTGTGCATATTCTACCAGATGCCACAGCCACAAACTAGTGCTGGGCGATATGAAAAAAATCATATATCACAATATGGACTTTTTTATATCACGATAATGATATATATCACGATATAAACAACACAATGTGTGTGTGTGTATGTGTACAGGAAAAATTTGGACCAAAGTTTTTATTTTTTTATTTTGCTACAGATACAGTTACAATTATAAGAATGTGAACAAAAAGAACAAGGAAATTTGGACCAAAGTAGAATTTCTACTTTGTCCAAATTTTTCCTGCAGGTGGCGGTAAAACAACGGCTGCTAATAAAACCCACGAAGAAGAAATCCACTCTGGAAGCTGGAGTAAACAAGGCAAGAAACAACGAGCTTCGTGTGAGCTTCCCCCTCTTTTTGGTAAAAGTTCTTCTTCTTGGGCTGCCTGTGCAGCTGTTTCTCCTTGTTGTGACACCAGCTTCATGCCCCTGTGTCTCCATCGCTCTCGAGTTTAACAACGTAAAGCATGTAAAAGGTAAATGGTGAATGGAGCTTATTTATATAGCGCTTTCCAGCCCCCTGTGAGGAGCCCCAAAGCGCTTTACAATACCAGCCATCCACCCATTCATTCAGACATTCATACACCGGTAGTGGTAGCCTGCCTTGCAAGGCGCCATCCAGACCTACCGGGAGCAACTCTGGGTTAAGTGTCTTGCCCAGGGACACAACGACACATGGTGGGCGGATGCGGGATTCGAACCTCCAACCTTCCGATCAGGGGTCGACTGCCATTACCACTGTGCCACGGCCGCCCCATGTGTCGCAAACCCGCGCGTGCGTCAAACATAAAGCAGCGCCGTCATCTCGCAAACCCGCGCGTGCGTCAAACAAAGCAGCGCCGTCATCTCGCAAAACCACAATATGAAGCTTCTTTGCGACAGTTATTTTTTATTCTTATTTATCACGATAGAGACGATAGAAGGAAAGTAGCACGATAGACACGTTTCTATCGTCCCCACGATATATATCGTCATATCGCACAGCCCTACCACAAACTGTGAAAACTTTCTAAAATTCTTCCAGGATAAAGTGGCCTCAGTCAGACAGGTCACTGGTCCTGTTACCCCTGACTACTCTGTTGTCTCTGTAGCTCCGGTTGTGTTTGAACAGTTTCAACCAGTGTCTCTTGCCACTCTCACTGATGTTGTTCAACACTTAAAGATCAAATTGCCCTCTGGACTTTCTTCCATCCAGGTTTTTAAAAGAGGTTTTTAATTCTGTGGGTTTCTGTGTTTTAACACTTTTAAACTCCTGCCTTCGTTTAGGAATTGTCCCTGCTGCATTTAAACATGCTGTAGTTAGGCCCCTTCTTAAAAAACCTCACCTGGACCCATCAATTTTATCTAATTTTAGACCTATTTCTCATCTGCCTTTTTTATCTAAAGTTTTAGAAAAATTGTTTTTATGCAGTTACAACCCGTTTTAGAAAATCATGGTATTTTTGAAACATTTCAGTCTGGTTTTAGATCCCGTCATTCTACCGAATCAGCCTTGTTAAAAGTCGTATGCTGGTGAAGATTCTCAGTCGTCCAGGACATGATAAAATCAAAAAAGGTGTTCAATACAAGATCAACTGGACTTTAGTTGTTGCAGAAGACGTTTCGCTTCTCATCCGAGGAGCTTTATCAATTGATAAATGCACGTTGGCCTAATTTCATGCCTGATTCACCTTTATGTGTCTTTTGTATTTAGAATGACACAAACTTAAATGTTAAAAATGCAATATGCTTCTTTTTTTCTGTTCAGGGTTGTATTTTGTTTTTCTTTTTACAATTTGTGACTTTCTGTCTGAAACTATTTTTTCTGTTTGAAAAATCCTTTATTTCATTTAAACTTTATTTTGAACAAGACTGAAAGTGATTTGGAGATAAGATCAATGGTTTAAAGTTAAAGATCTATTGTGGATATTTGATGTATATAACATGTTCATTTTAAAATCCTTCTGTGTGGTTTTAAATCTCTGAACAGTTCTGCCCCCTTTTAGCTCACTGATCTGCTGCAGCCATATGCACTACAGTGCTCTCTGAGGTCAGCAGACCAGACACTTTTATTGGTTCCAGGCACTCATTTTAAGCTCAGAGGTGACAGGACCTTCTCTGTTGCAGGTCCAAAACTGTGGAATGAGTTACCACTGCATGTCAGGCAGGCTCCTTCTCTTACTGTTTTTAAGTCTCGTTTGAAAACTCACTTTTATTCCCTGCCTTTTGACGCTGTGTGAGTTGATTTTAACTAGTCTGTTTTCTATAATGTTAGCCATTTTGTTATTATCTTTACCTATTTGGATCTATGTACAGGTAGTCCTCAACTTACGACGGCCTCAACTTGTGACGTTTCGGGGCTATAAAAAAAAAAATTTAAAAGGGGGGAAAAATGTGAAAAATTTTCTTTTGAAAAACCGAGTTCCAAGTTCCGGTTTTGACAGCATAAGCAGTAGCTTGACTGCAGATGCAGCGCACTCAGTGGAAAATTACAGGAGACCTCATTGTTTGGACCAGAGGTTTAAAGGCAGACCAAAGGCAGAGGAGGTTAGGAGGGGCTAACATGCTGACAGACCTTACTGTAATCTCTGGGCCGTGCGTGGAAAAGTACAGGAGACCTCATTGTTTGGACCGGAGGTTTACAGGCAAACCGGATGCAGAGGAGGTTAGGAGAGGCTAATGGTGTAGTCACACCGAACAGCTTTTCAACCTCCTGGAGGTCTGGACACGCTGCATTCACAAGTGGACGCACTTGTGAATGCAGCGTGTCCAGACCTGAACGCCAGAACACGAAACAGCTGCTGGGTGTGTGGGAGGAGCTTACCGGTATACAGAGTCCTGCGCACTCCGCCAGGCGAGGAGCTTTTTATTTCCGTCTCTGTGGAGCAGACTTGACTGGTCGTGAAGGACTTGTCGCGAACACACAGCTACAATGAGTTTCTCTTCCATAGTACACGACCTCGCGGGTCTTTTCTGTGTCCCACAAACAATACGTCACATAGTGCGCGCGCACCCTCGTTTCCGCGTCACATAGGGACTCTCCCCGTCTCTTCTCCTCCTCTCTTCTCCCCCTCTCTTCTCCACCCGACTCTCCCTGATTGGTTGACACACCAACCAATCAGGGAGAGTTGAGCGGCGTTTGAAAGTTTGAACCGCGAAATCTTCAGCATGTTGAATGCGCGGTTTGGAGGCTGAAGCCGGTTCACGTGCACGGAAAAACGCTTCCCAGCACGCTCAACACGCACGCGACGTGACGCCCGACGCCAAGACGTGGCTGGAAGCGCGTCCACCATTGACTTTACATGTAAACTGGACGCTCCTGCTGCTGAAAAGCTGTTCGGTGTGACTACACCATAACATGCTGACAGACCTTACTGCAATCTCTCAACCGCGTGTGGAAAAGTACAGGAGACCTCATTGTTTGGACCGGAGGTTTATGAGGCAGAGAGACTACAGCTGAGCAACGAGCTAACATGCTAACAGACGGATGAAGACTCCACCAGCTCCCAGTAGGAAAATAACTCTTTTTTTCCCTTCATTATGGCTCCAAATGTATGTGTTTTTTGATAATTATGTAGGGTACTATGTTAGGATAGGCTAAGTGCTTGGTAAAATACAGTATTGTACGTATAAGGTGCAGTATGGACGTATTTTCCGACTTACGACTTCACGTAGGAACGGATCTCCGTCGTAAGTCGGGGACTACCTGTATTTTATCCTGTGTCCTTTGCTTGTTTTGTTTCTGCTGTAGCATTTGGTTAACCTTGTTGCTGTTTTAAGTTATTTATAAATAACGTGGTGTGGTATGGTAGAGTATTTATCACAATGAATATTGTAAACTTGACCAAAAACTGGTTAAAAAAAACATATGATTTCAGCTTTTAAATTTCAGCTTTTATCGATTTCAGCTTTTATTGAACGCCTTTTTTGATTTCAGCTTTTAAACAGCTTTTGCCGATTGTATTTTGAAGATTAAACAATTACATTAGTTACATAATAAATAAATAAACTCGGTCTCTCTCAAGCCCATTATGAAGAGCTGTGATGACACTTCAAACGAGCGATTACACAGACTGATGACTTTGACTTGGTGCTGAACACTGGATGATTATCAAGGCCAAACCTGGCAAAAGCGGCACCTGTTGCCCATTAGGGCTCATCGGAGATGACAGGTGATCAAGGCAAGAGGACAGTCAATGGCCACCTCCTCTGCCTCCAAGCTTCAATTGAGTCTTTAGATCTGACATCATTAATATGCAACTTCAAAGCCCCTGGGAGAGCGCTGAAGAGGTGCGTCCATTCTGCCTGTTTGTTCAGTTTGTGTGTGGCTCATTACTCATTTGTGTCCCTTGAGTGAATCGTGTCCATTCGAGCCCTTTGTGCACAGAGTGAGGGGATACGAGAGCTCCATCTAGACACGAGATCACAGATTATACACTTAACGCTTCGCCAAGAGGGCTCAACAGAGCACAGGAGAGCAAAACTGAAAGGGTGAGAGGGGGGAGAACAAGGGGACAAGTGAGAGACGAGAGTGAGAAAAAACAAACAACAGATTTGACGGTTTCAACTGCAAACAAGTGAAAGGAAGCAGTGTGTGCACAAGAGCAAACGGTTATTAAAGGATGTATCTATGACCTTGAACCGGTTAGAGTGAGCATAAAAAAGAAAGTGAGGATGAATGCCCTTGTGCTTTTCTTATCAGGACAGGTGAGCAGTTTTATTGCCTACAGCTTTGCAATGTGCAGCGGAGGGTTTAGTGCTCCACTGATGACCATAGCAAACCTCTGCAAAAATATGGATTATGCTAAGGCTAAACTGGCCACTAAACACTCAATAATCCGCATTCTGCATGACCTCAATTCTCTAATGCATTGATAAGAGCAGCAGTTTGGGTTTATCACCAGTTTGGGTTCTTTGTCACAGACTGAACTTTGGTCTAATTGGGGACTGCGTAGAAAGGCAGCCACATATTATCCACCTGAAAAGGGTCTTGCTCCTCTATCAACTTTAGTACAGCCCGAACCGCAATGTGTACCCCAAAAAATCTAATATCAGATCGACCGGCTCGCCACCCTGATGTGTCGTATTACTGTACTTTTATTAGCATTTCGAGTTACCACGGCGACATAATTTGCTAACAGAGATGCAATTTTCCTAATTAAAAAACACTGACAGCTCTCTGAACAGCCACAGTGAGGTCACGTGAGATATTGAGCTGAAAGAGAGTTGTTTTACATTCCTAATGCAAATCAAATATCCAAATGACCGCCTTAGCTAAAAGGGAAAAAATATGATACCTCAGCTATTTTAAAAGATATTACGCTGACAATTGATGTGGTGGTCGCTGAGAGCAATGTCCCAAAAACACTGAATTAAAAAACAAATTCAAGATTCATTCAACCTTTATTTAGGCATGTTAATCTCATTGAGCCTCGAGGACTCATTTACAAGAGAGACCTGTCTACAAACTTAAGAATGATGACAACAGCAACAGTAGCTTTACCTTGAACAATCAACAATAGACAAACATAAGAGAGAAATACAGATTTTTTTACAAGTTAAAACAAAGATATCAAAGTAGCAAAACAAACAGTTTGCCTAAGATCTTTGTTTAATACATTTGCATTTAATTATTTTGAGTTACCTCTATCTGTTTGTAAAATATTTCAAACGCCACAGCTACTGAACCTTAGCAAATACAAAAATGAGTATAACTCAGCCAATTTTACAAAAATAAACTTAAAATTTGATGAGGTAGTATAACTCTTCTCATTGAGCAAAATCGTTTAAAACATCAACGTAAATTGTCAGAAGCAAAACTGTTCATTAACAAAATATCTTGCGTAACAGTTGATGGTAAAACTTTTTGAAAGTAATCATTAGATGTACGTACATGAAGTCTGTCCAATTCATGCCACTGTTATTCAAATTTAGCCAACATTAAAAAGGCTATACCTCCAGTAATAATAATAAAAAAAGTTAAACTCGATAAGTAGCAGGTAAATCACCTGCAGAAAATCCAGCAATATCACGGGATAGTTTCGTTTTTTCTTGTTTTGCTTTTCTACTGTTATAAGATTTGACTCAAGCAGCCATGACTTCAATATTTCCAAATAATCTAAAAAAGCTAAGTCTGGTCCTCTGGACAATGTTTCGTTTTTTGATGTGCAGAGGACCAGACTTTGCTTCTTTTTTTTTCTACCTAGATTATTGAGCATGCATCAGGGTACTGTATTTCCAAATAAGTTAATTTTAGTCTAAAACTTTGGAATAAATAGTGGCCGGTAATAAGCATTCATTTAAGGATGCTAGCCCTTTAATTTTACATGTGTTTTAAAAATTAATGTATGTGAAAATTATTTTTGGAAAAATAAAACTTTCTTCAATATGGTCCGTTTTTCTAATTTGTGTTTAGGAGACTTTGACTTGTAACACGTAGCTTAAAAAAATTCAAACATTTGGATTTAAGTCCAATAAAATATTATGCTGTGTAACCTAAAATAAAAGGTTGATGCATAAATTGATTTTTTCATTCAACCTTTAGTCAAACGGATAAGTCACATTGAGCCTCGAAGACTCATTTACAAGTGAGATCTGTTGGACAGACAATAAAAATGGTGAAAAATGACACAGGGTTTGGAGACAAACAAATTCCTAACACATTTTTGACCTCTGTTTGAAGGTCAAAAATGTGGTAATGAAAAAAAATCTCGCACACAAGCACATAATGCCGCCGACATTACGCAGAGATGGGGCGGGGGGATGTGGAGTACTTAAAGGCAGTGAGCAGCCAGCTCGCAGAGGGACTGCAGAGTTCAGATAAAAACACTCAGTTCATATACAGTAGTTCCCTCTGGAGAGATCTGTGCACACTCGGGGGGGGGGGGCTGCCGAGGACGGCCAGAGGCGAATCCAGAGTCCTGAAATGATGACAGAATGTTTATTCAGCTGGGCTCCTCTGAAAAGTCAGTGGAATTCCTCAGTAGCAGGTTTGGGAAGGGTGAGAGCGTCAGGTTTACAAAACTTATCTGGCGTGTTGAGATAAGACGGCCTGTCAAGGCCAGTCGAGGAGCCGAATGTCAGATAAACACGATTGTTTTGGGAACAGGCAGAACTTTAATTCATTCATTCAACCTTTAATTAGTCAGGTAAATCTTATTGAGCCTCGAGGGCTCATTTACGAAAGCGCCCTGCTACAAACTAAAATAATTAATGACATCTACCTTCAGTCTGTGTCGGTCCACTCGCTTCCAAAATGTCCAAATTAAAATGACCAAACCAATGGAACGTGCCTGAAAAAAATCCCAGAGATCTAATCCATTCAGCCAAAAGTCTGGGTTTTCGAGACATGAACCAAGCCATCATGTAAGGCAGGCACAGCCTGACCAGGTCCAGATTTGCTGCCGACGTCTTCCTTGTGTGTTGATAGCCCAGGAACCAGCCAAATCCAAAAAGCAGGAACCAGTTGTCATAAATCCAATTAAACATGCGTCCTTAAGATCCAGAGATGACAGTAGATAGACACGTCATTAAGTCTTCCAAGTCAATGAGATATCCAGCTGTGTGCATGCCAACAGGGCAAATCGACATGCCTACAGCCTCTCTTCTCTTTAAAGAAATGTTATCAGTTGTGTTGAGGGACCAACTGACCATATTGAAGTCGATAGTTATGATTCGGAAGATTTTGTAGAAGAGAGGCTCTCAGACAGTTTCACAGACAAGACGAAGCAAAAGCAAAGTGGAGACTGAGAGGAAACGTCCGCCCTTGAGAAGAGCAAGTGTTGATTGAATCAATCATCTAATCATTAGAGGAACAGAAATGAATGCATTAACTAAAGGACAAGAGGAACTGAAGTGTTAAAGATGATGAGATGAGATGATAAAAGACAGTGTGTGCATGTCTTCTATGTGATTCTGATTAACAGTGACATATTGACTGACTAGCTTCCAAACACAGAAGGAGGAGGGGAAGTCACCCCCTGGGTTGCATTTCCCATGGGTCTTTGAACTGCTATGCACAGATGGCAGACGAGACACAGCCCCACTCATGAAATTCAGAGGATCAACATCACAAATCCACAGTCAGCAGAAAAACCTGCACCTATGTATCAGCAGAATCATCATTAACACTCATAAGTTTAACAGAAACAGAATCACAGCCTAGGTTAATGAAAGGATGCAGAAAGACATAGGTTCATCCTTTTAAAAGTATACAATTCTTGCCCATAAATCCACATATAAAAATGGATATAAAAAAGTGAGCAACCACAAAAGCTACACTGTGACCTCATCAGCTATTTTTATTAATGGTAGCAAAAAATAACAGTCACAATACCGAGATGAAAGGCACACACAAAAATAAACCAGTGATGATACACAGCTGATGAAGCAGTCAAGTCAACCAGATCTGACAAAATCCAAGCACGTGTTTGCAGATGCTTTTTAATGAATAAACTGCCTGGTACTGCACAGTATAAAAGCACAGCTGAAAGTCCATCCTTGAAAGGGCTAAACCAGCCATTTAATACAATTTATTAGTTAGCGTTCAACCAATTCTTAGAAAATAAACTAAATAGACTAGAGTGTTAGAGACACTCATGTTTATCAGTGTACAGTATGTAAGTGTGACACATGAAAATAGGCATAATTCAAGCTATTTAGGAGCCAGCAGGGGTCTGTTCTTACCAAAACAAGCAACCAAAGTGTTAACTGATAAATTGTAGCTAGTAACGATGATCCAGAGGTGAAAAACAAGAACATTATTATCTTAGACTTCTGTGTCTGCCTCGGTAACTTCACTGCTGCCACCCTACAGCCAGGCATCTGGGTGCCAACTAGCATGCTAAAGTAGCCTTGTGTATCTTTTATGGTGTCCACCCTTCGAAGAACCTTAAGATAAATGTCCTCAGAGACACTACATGTCTATCTTAACCCCTCCCTTTTTGAGGGGTTAAGGTTCAATTTGGACTAAGGTCTAGCTCTTAACATTAAGATTTAGGTAAGCTTATTAATTCTGTTTCTACCACAGGAAGTTTTTTTGTTTATCCATTCTGTGTGCGTGTTAAAATCTACATCTGGGACCACCCTGACGTATTCACTATACAGGAAACCCTCGAGGTACGACACCCGCGACCTACGGCAACTCAGACTTACAATTTTATCATATTTAATAAAAATATGATTTAAAAAAATTATTATTATTATTATTTTTGTGTTTAAATGTTATTAATTTCATGTGTACAGCACTTTGTTGCAGCTGTGGTTGTTTTAAATGGCTTTATAAATAAAGTATAATTATTAATATTATGTTTTTATTACAATTTTATCGTATTTACGCAACTTCCGGTCGTTTCCGGTCGCCATTTTACAATTGCGGTCAATGGAGCTCCGCCATAAAGGCTCCTGTCAGCTGGCTCTAGAGGACCGTGTGTCCGATCAGGGTTGCCTCATACGGATAAATTAGCTGGAAACACTCGGTCAACTCTGTGGACGTCTCAGGCCCGGAGGAGCAGCCGCGGATCGCCCCGCGATCGCTCCCACAACGCCGCCCGACATGCTAACGACAGCAGCTAACAGAGCAGCTAACACAGGCGAAGACACCGAGCCGACATGCCGCGGAGGGGCCATCTGCGGCCGGGAGCTCGCCGCAAATGTCCGCCTGGCAGCCTAAGATGTTGGGGGACACCGAGCTAACGCGGAGATACAAAGCCGACAGCCTTTTTGAATGAACTGACATGCTGCTAATGGCGGGGCCTAACCGTAGCTAACGCCGAGCAGTTTGTTTTGGATGGAGGAACATCGCGGAGAAACGGCTTTCAGTAAGTTTTTTTTTTTTCTGGCTCCAAATGTATGAAGTTAAGAAGCTAACAGTCCTTCTTTTAAACAGTTTTGACCACGTGTGTGCGTGTGGAGCGTAAGGAAGCTGGGGGAGCTCGGACGGGTGCGAGCTGATGCTAAAAGACGAAGGCAGGCTTTGACCAGCTCAAAGTAAGACATTATATTTTTTATTTATTGTACAGTATTCATTTACTGTACATGTAAAGTTCTGTGCATGTTAGTATGTCTGCTTGTTCAGTCTCATGCCGTTAAATATGTGTGCGGCGCTCCGTTAGCGGTATAGCCGCGACCTATGTCAGAAACGCGGACCTACGACAGGCAGGTGTTTTTGGTCCGCGAGGTACGACAACATCGACCTAAGTCACACCCGTAGGTCCCAATCCCTGACGTAACTCGAGGGTTTGCTGTATGACGATTAGTTTAGACTGCAGTGTTCCCCAAACTACCGGCCACATTTGGTCCGGCCCCCAGAACAATAGTAAAAAAAAAAATAATAATAAAAAAATATATATTTTTTTACAAATG
>JBBPBX010032899.1:0-16986 GCA_038048925.1 Garcialebias charrua | reverse complement strand
ACTTCAAAAGTAACTCTTGGTTCAAAAAAGGTTGGGCACCCCTGATTTAGGCACTCCTGCAATCGTCACACTTTTTCCTGTTAAAAACTGACTCCGGCCCCCCACCAGAGAAGGGAAAAGTTATGTGGCCCTCACAGGAAAAAGTTTGGGGACCACTGTTATAGAGTCTCCTGAAGAAGGCCTCCCAAAGAGCTTCACTTGGCCTTTTCAACAGAAACTGAAGTTGTCATAATGGGGGAAGTAAGACCTCAGTGGAGCAGAACTTCAAACACATTCTTTTGCTAATGTAAACAAGGTGTCAGTCATTGTATTATCTTCTCTGAAGAACTTTTAGAAGGGATATTTTAATTCATTAATTATACAGTGGGATACTCCTACTGTAAGAAGCCCTCAGATTGGTTAAAAGTTAAGGGGACCATCTTCCTGGTGTCAGGTATGCTGAACACCGTGAGAGTTGTGAGACGGCAGCCGATGAGGAAAGTTGGCTTTGGAATATCGGCTGAGCAGATGGAATGAGGGTTGTGGAGAGTTGATGAGACTCTGATAAACAACAGCCATATGATGGAAGACGTGTCCAGCTGAGACATGGTGGACATCTTGAAACTTCTCAAAACACCCAGGAGCGAAAGGTATGTGCCGAACGGACTGCAGCTCTGAGAAACAACATCCTTCTTGGGACAGCGGACCACTGGCTTCTTCCTTCATGCATCCGCTGTGGTAATGAGAGATGAACATCTTCCTTCCAATGAGAGAACCACAGTGCTAACTAAGTTTGTTTAGATCATTTAATTCATGAATCTGTGATAAGCTTACCTAAATCTTAATGTTAAGAGCTAGACCTTAGTCCAAATTGAATCAAAACCCCTTCTCAAAGTCCTCAGATTTATGTCATTTACTTTCTAAAATAATATTATTGGTTGTTCATTAATATTCAATATTTGCCATAATTTCCATGTCATAATTCAAACTGAAAATAAATGTTACAGAATTGTATTTAAATTATGGATTCTTCATGTTTTCTTTGAGGAAAGGGAATGAAGTTCACTACAAGAAGAATGCCGCAGCACTGCCTCTTGCTCTCTGGAGGTCTGAACTACTGTTACCTTGTTAGCAAAATAGCTCAAGAACCACAGGACAAATTTTGATGAAACTTACAGAAAGTGATCACTGGATGGACATTTACAATGAGTTAGATTTAGGAGATGTTTGAGCAAAAATTCAATTTATTTAGTTCAGCTCAGACACATCTTTGCTATAATTTTCAGCAAACAAATAATTGTTTTTACCATGTTAATCTTGTTAAAGTTCTTCCGTGCATGCTCCTGTGGCCGCCATTTGGAGCCAATCCATTTTGGGCAAAACACGGCTCACATTTCCGGGTTGTCTGCAGTGACGCATAATAGACGCGACTTATGGGGACATATTTATGGATTTTTTTCAATTTATTGGACATATTGGACTAAAGCGACTTATGGGGCGGAGCGACTTAAAGGTCGGAAAATACGGTACCTGTTAAAAGGTGGGAGTTTGACCAGACCAGAAGTCCAATATCCTACACATATATATTCCCCTACACATATATATTCCCCTACACTTTAATGTTTTGGATTGTTGGCAGTGTGTATAAATACTCATGGCTATTAACAATTATTAAATGCTTTTTTGAAAAACAAAATAGAGGGCCAACAAAGAAAAACAGGAAGTGAAACAACACACTTGTGCACAAAAAATGTAACAACAAAAGTCCAATGAAAGCAGGATTCCTTGAATAAATGCTTATTGCTCACAGCCTCAATATGACAAATTTTAAATAAAGATCTTGCATTCTGTGCTAGTTCTCAAAGTTTGTAAAAGCGATGACACCAATACTACCGCTCAGTAAAACTAACTGTGTTATAGTCATTTTTATGTTAGGTAAAAAGTCTATTAGCTGTGTCGACCATAATGAATTGCCATGACTCCAAAAACTAATCAATTGTAGAAGTAGCTTTAATCAGTACTTTGTGAGGGTTTCAATAAAATCCGTGCAGTGGTTCATGAGATAATTTTGATGGACAGAGACACACACAAAGGGAATTACATGATCTTCTATATGTCATGGTGGAAGATGATAGTACATTTGTGTAGATAATTTGATATATTCAGATAAAATTGTGATCAAAATTGCAAACACAAATGTATTTTCAGACAACAGGAAACTGAGATTTATCTTCATTTAGTCAGTCTCTACCATGTCCACTTTTTTCCCCAGCCCAGACAGTTAAAAATCAAGCACAAGTCAACACATCATATAGTCAAACTGACTTAAAAATAACACTCACTCATGGTGCAAATAAAAAACAAGCATCATAAATCTTTTATTATATGAAGAAAGAGAAGTAGAGACAATATAGGTCATAGGCCACTGGTGGACAAAAAGATTTTCAAGTCTTTTGTGAGTGTGTGTCTATATAAAATATAATAGGCGACATGGTAGCACAGTTGGTAGAGCTGCCGCCTCTCAGCAAGGTCGCTGGAACAAATCCCAGCCGGGGTGCCATTCTGGGTGGAATTTGCATGTTCTTTCTGTGCATGCCTGGGTTTTCTACAGTACTCCAGTTTCCTCCCATAGACCAAAAACATGCATGTTAGGCTGACTGGTAACTAAATTGTCCCTAGGTGTGCGTGAGAGACTGAATGATCATTTGTCTCCATGGGCTGCTATCTTTAAATGTCCGGTCTTCAGTTCCATCATATTCAAAAACATGGACATTTGTGTAGTTGAAGTCATAAACAGCACCCTGGGCACATTTTCTGTAAAAAAAATAAAAATAGGCATGAATGTGCCTCTGTGCATACATCAAAGAAAAGAAAAGCTATTGAGCTTCCCCGTGTATTGGCTTGTCAAGTTCTATTAACTCGGCCAGAAACCAAAGAGGGCAAGCTGGATGAAAGAGGGCAGGATTTAAAGCCTGCTGTTTTCTCTTTATGAGAGTCTCCACTTCACTGCAGACCAGTCCAGTGTGCCTTTTACCGCCTCCGACATCTGACTCAGGTCTTGTCAAGAGCGGTCACTGAACATATTGTACACACTTGCAGACAAGGACGCAACAACACTCATTCACATCACAAAGGTGGAGTAGGATACACACACACACAGTCTGAACTAATCATTGCAAGAAGTATTTTAGAAATTAGTCAGTCACACAAAAAGTCAGTCATATGTTCATGCATGCAGAAAATCGTCACATGAATGAGAGCACCTGTAAACATTAAAAAAAGTTTATTCTGACAAAGTGAGGTAATGCGATTTTCATTGAAGAATTTTGTTTTAAAACTGAAGCTCTAGTATTTTAAGAAGGAAAACTTATTGCCATCTATCATGACAAAGGATCAGACAAAGACCATAGCCCTACAGAAACTCACTGACCTACACAAGGAGAGGTCATTGAACAAGGCCAGGCTGATTCTGGCAAATCCTGATCACCCACTCCATGGTGAGTTCAGGTTGCTTCTATCTGGACGCAGGTATCTGCAGCCCAGATGTAGGACTAACAGACTAAAAACTCATTCATCCTTGTAGCGATCAGGCTTCTCAACGAACAGTGATGATTTCTGTATAGTTATTTTAATGTCTTAATGTCTTGTCTGGTATGAATGTTTTGTGTGACTACTGACTGTGAAACAAATTACCCCTCGGTGATAATAAAGACTCTTGAACTTGAATGACATTGAGAAATGAAGGAGTGCTTTGGGCAAACTTTTGAATGATAAAAAAAGGATGTCGCACTCGAAAAGTGTGTTGTGAATAATCCTCAGCTACACCAAATTTTAGCTCAGTGTCTGTTAAACTGACTCAACTAGTGCTCTTTTTGAATTAGCTAACCTCAGTTAGCTTTGGCAGCTATCCTTCAATTGGCCTGGCTCCAAAAGTCAGTCAGGTGCAGACATATATCTAAGAATTACTTTTTAAGCCTTTTTATTAAAATCCGTCCAGTGGTTCATGAGATATTTTGTTAACGCTACAAACAATGCAAACTGTATGTCCACCTTTGCCTTTCCGCAGCGAGTGGTAAGAATTAAACTTTCAAAAGTACCCTCACTGGAGTGGAAGGAGAAGGAGCTTTAAAAAGACGTGAGAAACAGCAAACAGGGTGAGAACAAGAAGGGAAAGTGAGACAGCCAGAGGGTGACGTCAGGTGTGTAAATAGGTGGAAACGTGATGCACAGGAGCAGTGATGGTGTGGTGAGTGTTCACTTCGGAAGCAAAAGACAGCCATAGAAGACAAACGCAGCGAGCTGATTTCAGCACAATGGACAGCTCCTGTTTTCTCCACTGACAGATGAACTGATGAGAAGCTTCAGAGGAATCCCTTCAGTGACGACTGCGCGACTCCGCTACGAACAACTGAAGCTAATGGATGAACCCTTATAGTTGATACTTTCTGCAAGCAAAAGTCTGTGACAGCAGAGAAAAAAGTGGGAGTAGTGTGCAGCTGTCGCAAAAAACAACATATACAGTACAGGCCAAAGAAACACACTGTGTGCATTCGCACTACAGGGACAGACTGCAGTTCAGAATGTCTGCCACCTGACTGGCCAAAGAGGCTTAAGAACGGATCGAGCAATAAACCTCGTCACATGCTGCTGGGTCCCAAACAAAAAACAATTTTGCCTTATTGTCTTCCAGAAAACCACATGATACTTTGTTACACACACGCACGCACGCGTACACACACACACACACACACACACACACAGAAGGCATTGTTTCCAGATTCGCAAAGCTTTTTTCAGCCACCAAACCAGATTATCTGCAAAACAACAACATCTGCATGTAAACCTGTAAGGTTAAGGTGATTTTCTGTTGACAGGAAAAAACATCCGGTCAATGCTGACATTGTGAATCCATTTTTGGGAGTTATCTTTATAGTATTTGGAATTAACAAATTTGGATTTAACTGTCACAGCCACTTCTTTTTACTATAAATGAAATAAGTTAATTTTTGTCTGCAATGTAACATTGCGCGTGCAGGAAAATTGTACATCTAAGCTAAAACAACAATTAACTGCAGTCTATTATGAAAAGTATATGAACAGTGAATTCATCTTTATTTATTCAACAAAAGGCAAGATATATACGTTTCAAGTTTTTATTATATCGTCTGTCAACAAATGTGAAAGAAAGGTGATAGTGTTTTTGCACATCTGTTTGTTAGCATGTTATTGTCTGTTAATGTCTGTTAGCAAAATATCCCATGAACCCCAGGAAAAAAATTCTTGAAACTTTCATTAAATAAGCATCCAGCGTTCCATCTACAAATGATTTAACTTTTGGATTCAATAAAATTTACCATGGTCGTGTCAGCTTTTACTCTTAGCCAAAGGTGGGCATATGAACGCTAGGGACCGCTAATGCGCTAATCCGCTTACAGCGGACCTAACGTTTTTGTAAGCGTAACAGCGGAGTGACTAACTTTTATAATTCATAAGCGGATTTGTGCTATTTTTATTTACAATGCAGTACCGCTAATAACTAATTATCTATCAGTAAAAACGAATAAACTTATTACAGGCTCTTAAAATAAAAAACTAAAAATGGACTATTCCATCTTGACATCTTCCGGGTCAGAGGTGAACTCGGTGCTAACGTTTATGGCTAGCTGGTTGTGCTGGGTTACTTGGATAAATCCGCAGAGAACCCCGCTGTTTCAAGCCAAATTAACGCGGCCGGAGGATTTTATTGTGTGTTTTGTGTCCACCACTCGACGGTGAGTCGTTAGTTTTATGTATTTTGGTTACTTTTCATTAAATCTGTTGACTGCCTATAGAATCTTGACATCTTCCGGGTCAGAGGTGAACTGGACGCTAACTCTGTGGCTAGCTGGTTGTGCTGGGTTACTTGGATAAATCCGCAGAGAACCCCGCTGTTTCAAGCCAAATTAACGCGGCCGGAGGATTTTATTGTGTGTTTTGTGTCCACCACTCGACGGTGAGTCGTTAGTTTTATGTATTTTGGTTACTTTTATGTAGAAATGCGGTGGCGAAACGCCCGTGTATTTGAGATTTAAAAGTGGTCTTAGGGATTAAAAGATCATTCTCTTTTTTGTTAATTTCGTGGCCGAATAGAATATATGTACGTAAAGTATTAAATAAATCCTTTGATTTTTGTAATTTCATCCTTTTAGGATCATTTTAGTTACTTTTCAGTTGGCAGTGTAGTGCAAATATTGCATAACGCTGCCGGCTACCAATTGTCGAATATAAATAGCGGATTAGATTAGCTTCCCCTAATTTTCATAAGACATTTGTGCTTTTGAAATTGTGGACCTAAAAAAATTAATAAGCGTTTTAGAAATTGTGGAACTAATTTTTTGATTAGCGTTGCCCACCACTGCTCTTAGCCAACACAAAACTGGCTAAAACTCTACAAACTGAACAGATACTGTATTGAGCTAAAGTATGATGTAGAAGCTGAGAATTATTCAAAATACATGTACTGACACGTTATGTGGCTTTGTACATAAGGTTCCTTTACCAACACTGCGATAACATCATTTTCTCAAGATAATTACAGTAATTACTGTATTACAAACTCAGCACGAAAAGAGGCAGGTGAAAGGTAGTCCCTAAAGGACTGCTAGGTCTTTCATTCGTTTGTTAGTTTTTAATATATCTATTTTTTATAAAGTGTCACCTTGGTCCTAAACAAGAAAGAATCAGCACAATAACATTTTCTCTGAATATTGGGACAAAAAAAGCTCAAACAACTGATTAAACAGCAAGAAGAAAGTCTAACAAACTAATGAATATGTTTTATAATAAACACTACTTCTAGCTTCATATCATGGAAATTTACAAAAATAATAATAAAATGCTTCTCAAACTATACCAATGATTGACTTACCACAGGTGTATTGGTATCATAATCTAAACCTAATGGATGAGAGAAGAAATCTAAAACGATGAAAGCATTTGGAAACACCTACTCTACATGAGGGGGGAAAAGCTAGGATGCTACCAAAACAGAAACCATGATGATTTGTGTGTTAACACGGAGAGAGTTAACATTAAAGACAACTTTCTCTCACCGGGGAGCAACACCGACTCAAGGAGGACGATGGAGAGAAAACATTTGAAGTGGTGAAAATGTGAAAGAAAAAGGAGAAGGAACAAAGAGGAAAACCACGAGAAAGTCAGAAAAGCAGCATCAAGGGGAGGTTGTGATTGAGAGCTCAACCCTTCGAGGGACAGCGTGAAACAAACGAGGCAGGCACAAATTCTCTGAGCAGCAAGAATGCATTAAAAATGTGGAATGTTAGAGGCTGCTGATAAAAGTGCTGTCTCTCTGGGGTTTCTTGACCAGCAGAGAGCCACTCTCATTCTCAGATTACTTTAAAACCACTTTAAACCCAACATCAGGCCGTTTGGAAACTAAAATCTTGGCTTGTGCCTCAGCCAAAATTAAATGTGCGTCACAATCAGTCTGAATCCCAATCACAGGAACAAATGAGCAACTAAGCTTGTGAAAACATTCCCCTTTTCCTCCAACAGAAGTCGTCTCAAGGCACTGTACAGAAACATTCACATACATTATAAAAGTCAATTGGTAAGCTATCTATCTAAGGAAGCCAGCAAAATGCATTTTCTTCACTTTGTTGTAGTCTCCCATCCTGAGCAAGCACAAAGGCAACAGTGGAAAGGAAAAACTTCCTTTTAACAGGAAGAAACCTCCAGCAGAACCAGGCTCAGGACGAGCGGCCATCTGCTTCAACCGGCTTGGGTTTTAGAGGACAGGAAGGAGAAGCAAACATAGAATGCCAAAAAAACTAGTTTTTAAATCTAACGGCCAGGTCGTCTGGACGGATTCTTCTTTGTTGAAACATTTCATCTTTTAAAGACTTCTTCAGTCTGCTTTTTAAATGTTTTCCATGTTCTGTTGGGGGGATTCTGTCAAGAACCACTGAATGTTGTTTTCTCTTCAGTTTAATCCTAAAGGCAAAATCAACCAAACACCTTTGTGTGTTTAGTCATGAGAGAGCTGTGAGAGGTAAGACTTGAGGCTTCTAGTGAGTATTTTAACATGATCCTCAGGTATCGTCTCCTGATGTGACTCAAAGTTTGTTCATTTCAAAGGAACAAGGAGAGGCGAGAGGATTCAGGCCATTCTGTAAACCTGACAAAAATGTGTCACTCATAAGCTGTGTTTCCATCCATTTTCATTTCGATTTTTGAGAAATCTCGCAAATATGTAAATACAAATTAATGCGAAGCAGAAGTGTTTCCATCTGCTGGCTTGAAGCGCATCTACCAAGCCACGCACAGCGTCATTACGTCAGACGTCAGCGTCATTACGTCAGACGTCAGCGTCATTACGTCAGACGTCTGCACTGCGCATGTCTACAGTAAACAGGAAGTAGCAGTTGAAAACAGAACCCGGCCACACATCTCGTCAAAATGGAGAGAATATTTCAGGTACGTGTTGCTATCGGTCGAGTTGTATTTATTCTGTCATACAAACTAGTTTTAGCGATGTTACATGTTGTCCGGAGCGGAAACAGCTGATCAGTCACGTGACGTGAATGTTCGCTTCGGCAGCACGAGTCGGCAAATGTGTTTCCATCTGTCGCTGTGCGCATCTGCTCATTTTCGAACATCCCAAAAACCACCTCAAGCGAGCGTATAAACTTTTTGGCGAACTTGAGAAAGTAAATACGGATTTTGCCGTTTCCATTAAGCTTTTCTGCTGCGATACTTCAAAATGCGCACCTAGAAACCTTGATGGAAACACGGCTATAGTGAACTCTTTATTCTTGTTCTGCTTCTAAAGGATTGATGGAGTATAGTACCTGTACATATGGTAGCACGAAAGACGACTGACAAATGTTTTTTTATTATAAATAAATCCCAAAAATATTTAAAAAAGAACACAATTTCCAAAATTCAAGTAAAAGATATTCAAGTGTTGTTTTTTTTATATTCTAAGGAAGATTGTCTTGTTTTTAATCTTAGAGTTTAAAAGACAAAAAGGGAAAGAGATAAAGGCCTAGGTTTAGGCACCCTGTGTACTCTGTATAATACCCACGTTGCTAGGTGTACATACAGTACTATGTAAAAACTGTTGGACACATACCCATAGTTTTATTTCACTATAAAAGGCACACAACTTTTTTGCACTGATTTGAAACTGTCATCATAAAACATTGTCCAGGTTTGGTAAAACTTCTGCTACTGTGCGTACAAAAGTATTTCTTTCAAAGTGGTTGTGTTTTGGGATGTCAGCAGTTATTTTATTTATTTTTTTATTTTATTTTTTGCATATTATTAAGCAAAACCCTGTCACCTAAAAACTTAACTTATATCGGAATGAAGTTCAATTCAAACATTTCAAGAAAAAAATGGACAAATACCAGCAACAAAAACAGAATTGTAATAAATAAAATGTTATTTGAAGTAGGGATGCACGATATTATTGGCATGGTATCGGCATATATTAGCGATAAAGTTAAATATCGGACATCGGCCATTCCATCACTATAACTCACGGATATAAAAGGTGCTTTTAGATTATATATTTATATAGGGTTTCATAATTTTCAGCCCCCTTTTTGGATTCTGCATTTGGTAGCAGGCCAATTGACAAAGACCATGCAGAATAATGAAGTACAGGTAGTCCTCGACTTACGACGGTCTCGAGTTACGACGTTTCACGGTTACGACACATCTCCCATTAAAATATATATATATATATATATATATATTGAAAATTTATTTTGAAAAGCAGAGTTACGCAGTTTCCGGTTTTACGTATTAAACGTATCGGCGGAGGAATGCTACACATTACTCTCTAAAAAAGCTAAGCCTGGTCCTCTGGACATTCAAAAAAACTAAACAAAACTGTTCTGTGAACCCTGTTTTACGTCATAAATGGAACGGAATACGGTAGATGGACCGAGCTGGATGGTGGTTTTACATTGTAAACACAATAGAGAATACAGAGGAGGGACGGAGGAAACGGCTTCACCACAGCATCCCAGTAGGAAATTAACTATTTTTTTCCTTTCATTATGGCTCCCAAATGTATGTGTTTTTTGATAAGTATTTAGGGTACTGTGTTAGGATAGGCTAAGTGCTTGGTAAAATACAGTACTGTACGTATAAGGTGCAGTATGTACATAAGTTCCGACTTACGTCGAAATTCGGTTTATGACGACGCGTAGGAACGGATCTTCGTCGTAAGTCGTGACTACCTGTATATTATTTCCACAGCAGAGAAAACTATGTAGTCTCTGTAAGTAGTTCTAGGAAAAAAATATCGGCATTGGTATTGGTTATCAGCTTGATAAGTTTTAACGTATTGGCATATCAGATATTGGTCAAAAATCCAATACTGTGCATCCCTAATTTGCAGTAATTAATCTGTAAATGTAAAACTGCAATATCATAAATATCTGAAAATGTATTATCTGCATTATTGCAGAAAAAACTGGAACAGATTTTGTGCCTGAAAAGAAGCCAGACAATCCCAAACCCCTTGGATCAATATCCACAATTAATCAAAACTCAACCTAGGATTTCTCCTGACGTTGATCCAGCCTGTTCCGGGAGGTCCAAAGTCCTATTCCACCTACTGGACTCTGTCCAGAGTCAGCATGTGACCCTTGCAGGCCTTCTGGACAAATAGAATGTTACCCCGTAATCTACCTTGATGAGAAGTCAAGAAGCTGCTAATCTTACGTTAAATTAGCCAGAAAATCCAGATGGCGTCCCTGGTGTCGTAAACTTCTCTTGATGCAGACACTTCCAGGAAGACCCTGGCTGTGTTCCTCACACTCCCCCTCTTTTAGCTCAACATTTAGCTTAACCTTTTGGACTAACTCAGCACATGCTTCTTTAAGGTACCACATAAAGGGCCCAGAAGAAAAATACTAAAAATAACTCACCAACACAGGAATCACCCAGGAGCTGCAGTTCAGTTTTGTGTACGAGGCAAAAAATTTGAAGGTGAAAGATATAGAAAGGTGTCGTGGACCTAAACAACTTGATTTGATTTGATGTTTATTCATTCATTTTAAAAGAACAATACAAGACAGTTTCATCAGATACAAGAATACAAGTAGGATAAAATGAAGGGAGCAGAAAGAAGATGAAATCTTACATTCAGTGCATGAATTGTGTGCATACTGTATGAATGCAGTGTTCCCCCTACCATTATACAAGCGGGGTGCCCCACCCCGCCAACAGAACTGAGCACCTCGCCTACAAAACTGAACTTGCCCCCCCACCCCCACTGACATAGCACTAAGCTAGCAGCGTGAAATACAGACTCTGTAGCTAAAAAGCTAAAGGCAGCGCTCACATTGCCTCTTCTCTCAAGCTGAACACCCCCCCGCCACACACACACACACACTCAAAAACTGTCTGTATAAACAGCACACAACTCAAATACGTCACGCTAAGCTAGCAGCGCACAATACAGGTGCGCTAGCTAAAAGCTAAAGGTGCCTCTTCCCTCGTGATGAATGCACTCCCGACCGTTGGTACAAGCTGCGCTCAGACATGTCTCCGTCCCCCGTCAACAAAAATCATGGATGAGAGGAGCACCCCGCCATGGCAAGTTAACTAGGGGAAACACCGGAATGTGTAGTTTGATTCACAACAAGAGCCCCCAGCTACAACAAAAACATCATGTTTCAATGATACTAACGCTCTGAAAATTAAAAGACAAAAATAACTAATTAAAATAAATGCTGTTGCTTTAAAAGCACAACAGGAGAGCCAAGTGGTGGTAATCTGCCATCCCAAGACTAAAGGTAAAAAAACAACAAAAAACGCAAAATACTATTCGGCTCTGTTGTGTGAATGCTGTTTAAAATCTCATGTGATAATTATGCATACACAGGAGACACCGACTGTCTGGGAAGTGGCATTGCCAAGACTAACGCATTCCAGCCTATCGGAGAGGAAAGATTTGAACCAGTCCAGGACAGTGTCACAGAGACCGACCTCCACATGAAGACGGTGGAGGAGAATATTATGGTCCACAGTGTCGAAGGCTGCAGTGAGGTCAAGGAGGACAAGGACGGAGGGAGAGCCAGTGTCAGCAGCCATGAGGATATCATTTGTAACTCTCAGTAATGCAGTCTCAGTACTGTGAGCTGCTCTGAATCCAGACTGAAACTTCTCGTACAGAGAGTGTTGCTGTAGGTGGTCCTGCAGCTGAGCAGCAACTGCTTTTTCCAGCACTTTGGACAGAAACGGGAGGTGGGAAATTGGGCGGTAATTAGAAAAAATGTCGGGATCCAAATTAGATTTTTTCAGAAGAGGCCTAATGATGGCAGTTTTTAGAGGCAGTGGAACATGACCAGATTGTAGAGACTGATTTATTATTTGAGTGATTAATGGGCTTATTGCAGAGTGATTGGATTTTATGAGAGATGAGGGGAAGGGATCCAGGGCGCAGGATGAAGGCTTCATTTTCTTTATGATGGACTCCACCTCACTCTGAACAACCTCATCAAAGCTGCTCAGGGACCCAGGATGCAGACGGGTAGATGGTAAACGAAGATCAGGGAGGTTGTGAAGCTGAGATCTGATGGTGTCAATTTTGTTTTTAAATGATGAAAGGAACAGGTCGCATTTTTGAACACATTCCTCAGAAGTTTGTTTAATGGGATTAAGTAGATGAGTTACTGTGGAGAAGAGCTGTTTAGAGTTACCAGGGCAGGTGTTGATGATGTTGGAGTAATACTTGGAGCGTGCTTCTTTAAGAGAATAGGCGTATGCTTTCTGATGTTCTTTGTATGCCTGCTTATGTACCGAGAGACCAGATGATTTTAGACGTCTCTCGATAGCACAGCCAGTTGCCTTCATTTTTTTTTTGACAACGTCTGCCATTTGCCTGCAGGTGGTTGGTTGCCACTTGTTTCTAGCACCGGTAGGACAAGCATCAACAAAGTTCTTGACGTCCTGTTTCAAGGGCGGCCACCAAAAGTGCTTCTTGGCTAGAGAGATCATAGGAGTGACACCAGAAAATGACGAGACAATTTATTTGTGTGCAGCCAATCTAGTGCCTTGGCCTTGATACACAAAGGAACAAATAAGGTCACAGCAGGTCCAGTATCCAGGTCATATTCTAGTTCTTCATTAACGAACCTTCACAATTTTTTTTTCGTAACTTATGTAATTATTTTTTACAAATACCAAACTTTATTTTACACACACACACACATTTCTATCTACACATACACAAAGCAGGAATTAATTTTGCAAGTTTACAAAACGTAATTCACAAATACGTAGTCTGATGTACAAACGACTGGAATTTGCGCCCATTCTGATCCACAAAATTAAAATCCACAAATCTTATGACCACAAATATCCAACGTTAAAGTATGTAATTTTTACAACTAGATCAAGTAAACAAGGACTTGTAGTACTGTACTGTAGTATCTCACTGGACTGAAGTTACTGTAAGTGAACGTCATTTGTAGGATCGTCCTTGAAATGTTTGTTTATGTTTATGTTTATTAAATTTGTTCATTTTTTTTTTTACAAAAGAAGCAATACAAGACAATCTCATAATGATAGTGTACAAAAATGTAAAAAAATGAAAGGTAGCAGAAAGAAGAATAAATCTTATTATATCTGCTCCTTATCTCCAACAATCAGATTAAACAACAGTAGTCAAACCATGTAAACAATAATAATCTTCAACCAACTTTTTCCAACAATCAGGTTAAACAATAATATTCTTCAGCCAACAGTACAAAATGACTAACTCTTTCTAATTTTCTAACTAATACTAATACAGTACAAAATGACTAACTCTTTCTAATTTTCTAACTAATACAATACACATTACGTTATTTCACATATATTTTTTTAACATTTGTTTTGATCATTTTTTTAAATGTAAACATTGACTTGGCATTTTTAACTACATTCTCCAAGCCATTCCATAATCTAATTCCCTGGATTGAGGTAGAACGTCCCTTCAAACTGGTTCTGAATTGTGGTTTTACAAACAACTCTGTTCCCTTAAGATTATAACAACTTTGTCTTTTAACAAAGTGCATTTGGATATTTAAAGGTAATGCATTATTTTGAGCTCTATACATAACTGATAAAATATTATAGTCTACCAAATCATGGAACTTCAATAATTTTAGTTGATAAAATAATGTACTTGATGGATGACGGTAATGCTTTCTAGTGATAATTCTTACAGCTCTTTTCTGTAATACAAAAATAGGCTTTGTGATTGTTTTACACGCTTTCCCCCAAACATCAATACAATAGATTAAGTGTGGAACAATGATTGTGTTATACAACAAATACAGAGCTTTATCATTCAATAGGTCTCTGACTTTGTACAGTACTGCTATCGATTTAGCTATTTTTATTCTTACAGAATTTATGTGTTGTTTCCATGTCAGTTTGTCATCAATGATAACACCCAAAAACTTCACCTCATTCACTCTACAAATCTCAACATCCTCAATTTTGAGTGGAACATCAACAGTTTTCTTTTTATTACCGAATATCATGTAATTAGTTTTCTCTAGATTTAATGATAATTTATTTATTTTAAACCAAGTTTGTATCTTGACAAATTCTGTCTTTATCAATTCTAACATTTGTTCTATATCTTCACCTGAACAGAAAAAAGTGGTATCATCAGCGAAAAGTACACATTTAAGGAGTCCTGACACATTTACCAAGTCATTCACATATAAAATAAAAAGCTTTGGTCCAAGTACAGAGCCTTGGGGAACTCCACATGTGATATTACAGAGGTCAGATCTTACATCATTTATTTGTACAAATTGTTTCCTATTTTTTAAGTAGCTAGATACCCACTGTAATGCTGGTCCTCTAATACCATATTTGTTCAGTTTTTCAAGGAGAATGGTGTGATCAATAGTATCGAATGCTTTTTTTAAATCAACAAAGATACTGATACAATGTTGTTTTTGATCGACAGCAGTAGTTATTTGTTCCATTAATTCCATGAGAGCCATTGATGTAGAGTTTTTTGATCTAAACCCATACTGACTGTTGCTTAGAATATTTTGTTTATCTATAAATTGGTCTAGTCTGTTTACAAATAGTTTTTCAAGAATTTTTGAAAACTGTGGTAACAAGGATATAGGTCTATAATTGTTGAATACACATTTATCACCATTTTTAAAAAGAGGAACGACCTTAGCTACTTTCATATTATCTGGAAAAATTCCTGTTGAAAATGATAAGTTACATATGTATGTGAACGGCTCAATAACATGGCTCATTATGTCCTTTACAAACATCATATCCATGTCCACCCAGTCTTTCGATCTCTTGTCTGTAAGATGTTTTACTACATTCATTATTTCCTCTTTGTTAGTTCCATTTAGGAAAATACTATTTGCACAACCTGTAATTGAGTGGATCATATTTTTATCTACTTTTGGTATCTTAGCTGCAAGGCTTGATCCAACATTCACGAAATATTGATTAAATCCATTTACAATTTCATTTTCATCATGAACTTCATCGTTGTCTTTTACAAAATATTTTGAAATACCAGTTTTTGCTTTATGATTCTTCAGTACACCATTCATTACTCGCCATGTTGCTTTCATATCACCATTAGTTTTATCTAATAATTTACTATAATATTCTTTCTTATGTTTCCTTATAATCCCTACTAATTTATTTTTATACTTTTTATATTTTTCTTCTGCGCTCTGACTTCGCAATTTCAAGAAACATGAATACAAATAATTCTTTTTTTTACATGCATTTCTTAACCCTTTTGTCATCCATGGTTGATCATTCGTATTTCTCTTTGTGTAATTTGTTTGCACACAATTCTTTTCATACAGGGTTTCCAAGATATTCATAAACTCATCATATGCCCTGTTCGCATCATCAACATACACATCATTCCAGTCTTGTTTATCCAGATCCTCTTTCAATTTTTCCAAAACTTTTTTTGATGTGTTTATGATCTTTTTCTTCGTTGTGACTGCTTTTGTGATATTTTGATCATTTTTAAAGATTGTGAAAACTGGTAAATGATCACTTAAGTCGGTCGTTAAGATACCACCAATCACATCCCCATTTGTTATATTTGTGAAAATATTATCAATTATTGTGGCACTATGAGTTGTAATTCTTGTTGGCTTTGATATCAATGGATACATATTTAAACTGTACATTGAGTTTATAAATGTGCTTATGTTATTTGAATCTGTTTTATTTCCCATATCAATGTTAAAGTCTCCACACAAAAAAATATTTTTATTAAAACTCTTCTCCATTAGTTCCAAGATTTTATCAGTGAATATTTCTATATTTGCTCCTGGTGATCTATATACACAACTTATTATTATGTTTTTATCGTTTTTGTTTATAATTTCTATTGTTATCATTTCCATAATATTATCAACTATTATTGACATTTCATTATTTAATTTACATTTTATTTCATTATTGACAAATAGTGCGACACCACCACCTCTTTTATTTGTGAACAAACACGCTCCTTTCCGCCAGTTCAGGATAAAGGGACGTGACAGCCCCTGGTTTACTCCTGAACTAGCTGACCTCCTGCACAAGAGATATCATCTTTGGGCCACAGCGAGAAAATCACACTCAGACACTGATTGGTTGAATTTTTGGCAGCTGAGGAATAAATGCACAACTGCCATCAAAGCTGCAAAACGTAATCACTTCTTATCTAAGACCTCCAAAAATCTAAACAACCCCAAAAAATTCTGGAAAACCATCAAATCTCTCTCAGGCATCCCCCAATCATCTGACCTCCCATCACAACTTCTTGTTGACTCTGTTCCTGTGTCAAATAAGCACGAGATCCTGAATTGTTTCAATAAACATTTTGTTGCTTCTAGTTCATTATTTGACACAGTTACAAATGTAAAATCAGCCACTTCATCTAATAATCAAACTTCTACAAATCAAATCCCTCCTACAAGTCAATCCTCAGTTAATCACACCTTC
>JBBPBX010032898.1:13393-33596 GCA_038048925.1 Garcialebias charrua | reverse complement strand
GACTGGACCCAGGTAGGATCTGAGACTGGACCCAGGTCTAGGATCTGAGACTGGACCCAGGTCTAGGATCTGAGACTGGACCCAGGCCTAGGATCCAAGACTGGACCCAGGTCTAGGATCTGAGACTGGACCCAGGCCTAGGATCCAAGACTGGACCCAGGTCTAGGATCTGAGACTGGACCCAGGTCTAGGATCTGAGACTGGACCCAGGTCTAGGATCTGAGACTGGACCCAGGTCTAGGATCTGAGACTGGACCCAGGTCTAGGATCTGAGACTGGACCCAGGTCTAGGATCTGAGACTGGACCCAGGTCTAGGATCTGAGACTGGACCCAGGTCTAGGATCTGAGACTGGACCCAGGTCTAGGATCTGAGACTGGACCCAGGTCTAGGATCTGCTTCCAAGCATTTACAATGCATTGGCAGCCCCCAACTAGAAAGTTCCTGGAGAAACTTCGACGGGGGCTGCCGGCTGTTGCCGGATTTTTTATTCCGTGCCGTACAGGCTGTTGCCGAATAGAAACATTTAGGTGTGAACATACTATGAGTTTGGTATCATCCAAAGCTACCACTATACCAAGTTTCAAATTAATATATCCAAAAATGACTAAGTTACTGTATAATCAATTTCTGTGTATTGTGAGGTAGCTGTGGCAGCCATCTTGAATCAAAATGGCTCCAAATACACCTGATAGTCCACACAGGACTGAAAGCATTTGCCTGTGATCGTTGTGGACAAAGTTATGGACAGAAGTCAACTTTAAACACACACATGATAGTCCACACAGGGCAGAAAGCATTTGCTTGTGATCGTTGTGGACAAAGGTTTGGACAGAAGTCAACTTTAAACACACACATGATAGTCCACACAGGACAGAAAGCATTTGCCTGTGATCGTTGTGGACAAAGGTTTGGACAGAAGTCAACTTTAAACACACACATGATAGTCCACACAGGACAGAAAGCATTTGCCTGTGATCGTTGTGGACAAAGGTTTGGACAGAAGTCAACTTTAAACACACACATGATAGTCCACACAGGGCAGAAAGCATTTGCCTGTGATCGTTGTGGACAAAGGTTTGGACAGAAGTCAACTTTAAACACACACATGATAGTCCACACAGGACAGAAAGCATTTGCCTGTGATCGTTGTGGACAAAGGTTTGGACAGAAGTCAACTTTAAACACACACATGATAGTCCACACAGGACAGAAAGCATTTGCCTGTGATCGTTGTGGACAAAGGTTTGGACAGAAGTCAACTTTAAACACACACATGATAGTCCACACAGGACAGAAAGCATTTGCCTGTGATCGTTGTGGACAAAGGTTTGGACAGAAGTCAACTTTAAACACACACATGATAGTCCACACAGGACAGAAAGCATTTGCCTGTGATCGTTGTGGACAAAGGTTTGGACAGAAGTCAACTTTAAACACACACATGATAGTCCACACAGGACAGAAAGCATTTGCTTGTGATCGTTGTGGACAAAGGTTTGGACAGAAGTCAACTTTAAACACACACATGATAGTCCACACAGGACAGAAAGCATTTGCTTGTGATCTTTCTGGACAAATGTTTGGACGGAAGTGAACTGTAAGGGGGCTGTCAGGCTGTTGCCGGACATCTTGAATCAAAATGGCTCCAAATGTTAATCAGTTCTAGAGATACATCTGATAAATACTTTCTATGAGTTTCAAACAGTACCAACAGTGAGTATGTTTTCATGAGATTCTAAATCATGTGACTTGACAGCAGCAGTTTGTGTGAGGAGTGTTCTCCCATTCATTTTCAATGGGGAAATATGGCAACTTTGTTAGCAAAATACATCGCCATGGTAACTCCGATTGCTTATAAAAGTAATAGCACACATCTCTGAGTCGGGCTGGTCGTTTTGATATAACTTTTGTGGGGGTTCACTTTGTGGTTCGGTCCGTATTAAAGTTGAAAAAGATAACTTTTTCTGGTGTAGAATAATAAGTGGGCAGTAACCAACTAGTTCCTGGATTTGGAGATTCATTACGTCTTTGTTCGCAAATAACGTTGCCATGGTAACTCCGATTGCTTAGAAAAGTAATAGCACACATCCCAGAGTCGGGCCGGTCGTTTTGATATAACTTTTGTGGGGGTGCACGTTACGGTACGGGCCGCATTAACGGTGAACGACAATGTAGACACACGTTCGGACAGGATAACAATAGGTGGCTTCCATGCATTTACATGCAATGGCAGCCCCCAACTAGAAAGTTCCTGAAGAAACTTCGACGGGGGCTGCCAGCTGTTGCCGGAATTTTTATTCCGTGTCGTATAGGCTGTTGCCGAATAGAAAAATTTCGATGTGAACATACTATGAGTTTGGTATCATCCAAAGCTACCACTATACCATGTTTCAAATTAATATATCAAAAAATGACCAAGTTATAATGGATTTTGTGTTTATGAGCTAGCTATGTTTGCTAAGCTAGCTGTGGTAGCTATCTTGAATCAAAATAGCTCCAAATGTTAATCAGGTCTATACATTTATGTCATGATTACTTTATATGAGTTTCAAACAAATCCAACAATGACTTTCTGTTTTTTTCATGTAACTTGTCAGCAGCAGATAGTATGAGGAGTTTCCTCTCATTCATTTCCTATGGGGGAAACATGGCAACTTTGTTAGCAACATACGTCACCATGGTAACTCCGATTGCTAATAAAAGTAATAGCACACATCACAGGGCCGAGACGATCGTTTTGATATAACATTTGTGGGGGTACACATTGTGGTTCGGGCCGCATTAAAGTTGAAAGAAGAGCAAGTTAGCTGAAACACAGGAGAGTAAAAGTAACACTAGAAAGTTCCGGAGAAACTTCGACGGGGGCTGCCAGGCTACTGCCCGCTAGCAGCTATCCTGAATACAAACAGTAACTAGCATGCAAGGCTAACACCTTATTTTCCAACCAAACTTACACAGGTGACTCAACAGACCACGCTGAACAAGTTTCTGGTGTTATCTCACATGCTAACGGGTGAAGCTAATGCTAAGCTAACTAGCATGCTAGGCTAACACCTTATTTTCCAACCAAACTTACACAGGTGACTCAACAGACCACGCTGAACAAGTTTCTGGTGTTATCTCACATGCTAACGGGTGAAGCTAATGCTAAGCTAACTAGCATGCTAGGCTAACACCTTATTTTCCAACCAAACTTACACAGGTGACTCAACAGACCACGCTGAACAAGTTTCTGGTGTTATCTCACATGCTAACGGGTGAAGCTAATGCTAAGCTAACTAGCATGCTAGGCTAACACCTTATTTTCCAACCAAACTTACACAGGTGACTCAACAGACCACGCTGAACAAGTTTCTGGTGTTATCTCACATGCTAACGGGTGAAGCTAATGCTAAGCTAACTAGCATGCTAGGCTAACACCTTATTTTCCAACCAAACTTACACAGGTGACTCAACAGACCACGCTGAACAAGTTTCTGGTGTTATCTCACATGCTAACGGGTGAAGCTAATGCTAAGCTAACTAGCATGCTAGGCTAACACCTTATTTTTCAACCAAACTTACACAGGTGACTCAACAGACCACGCTGAACAAGTTTCTGGTGTTATCTCACATGCTAACGGGTGAAGCTAATGCTAAGCTAACTAGCATGCTAGGCTAACACCTTATTTTTCAACCAAACTTACACAGGTGACTCAACAGACCACGCTGAACAAGTTTCTGGTGTTATCTCACATGCTAACGGGTGAAGCTAATGCTAAGCTAACTAGCATGCTAGGCTAACACCTTATTTTCCAACCAAACTTACACAGGTGACTCAACAGACCACGCTGAACAAGTTTCTGGTGTTATCTCACATGCTAACGGGTGAAGCTAATGCTAAGCTAACTAGCATGCTAGGCTAACACCTTATTTTCCAACCAAACTTACACAGGTGACTCAACAGACCACGCTGAACAAGTTTCTGGTGTTATCTCACATGCTAACGGGTGAAGCTAATGCTAAGCTAACTAGCATGCTAGGCTAACACCTTATTTTCCAACCAAACTTACACAGGTGACTCAACAGACCACGCTGAACAAGTTTCTGGTGTTATCTCACATGCTAACGGGTGAAGCTAATGCTAAGCTAACTAGCATGCTAGGCTAACACCTTATTTTTCAACCAAACTTACACAGGTGACTCAACAGACCACGCTGAACAAGTTTCTGGTGTTATCTCACATGCTAACGGGTGAAGCTAATGCTAAGCTAACTAGCATGCTAGGCTAACACCTTATTTTTCAACCAAACTTACACAGGTGACTCAACAGACCACGCTGAACAAGTTTCTGGTGTTATCTCACATGCTAACGGGTGAAGCTAATGCTAAGCTAACTAGCATGCTAGGCTAACACCTTATTTTCCAACCAAACTTACACAGGTGACTCAACAGACCACGCTGAACAAGTTTCTGGTGTTATCTCACATGCTAACGGGTGAAGCTAATGCTAAGCTAACTAGCATGCTAGGCTAACACCTTATTTTTCAACCAAACTTACACAGGTGACTCAACAGACCACGCTGAACAAGTTTCTGGTGTTATCTCACATGCTAACGGGTGAAGCTAATGCTAAGCTAACTAGCATGCTAGGCTAACACCTTATTTTCCAACCAAACTTACACAGGTGACTCAACAGACCACGCTGAACAAGTTTCTGGTGTTATCTCACATGCTAACGGGTGAAGCTAATGCTAAGCTAACTAGCATGCTAGGCTAACACCTTATTTTCCAACCAAACTTACACAGGTGACTCAACAGACCACGCTGAACAAGTTTCTGGTGTTATCTCACATGCTAACGGGTGAAGCTAATGCTAAGCTAACTAGCATGCTAGGCTAACACCTTATTTTCCAACCAAACTTACACAGGTGACTCAACAGACCACGCTGAACAAGTTTCTGGTGTTATCTCACATGCTAACGGGTGAAGCTAATGCTAAGCTAACTAGCATGCTAGGCTAACACCTTATTTTTCAACCAAACTTACACAGGTGACTCAACAGACCACGCTGAACAAGTTTCTGGTGTTATCTCACATGCTAACGGGTGAAGCTAATGCTAAGCTAACTAGCATGCTAGGCTAACACCTTATTTTCCAACCAAACTTACACAGGTGACTCAACAGACCACGCTGAACAAGTTTCTGGTGTTATCTCACATGCTAACGGGTGATGCTAATGCTAAGCTAACTAGCATGCTAGGCTAACACCTTATTTTCCAACCAAACTTACACAGGTGACTCAACAGACCACGCTGAACAAGTTTCTGGTGTTATCTCACATGCTAACGGGTGAAGCTAATGCTAAGCTAACTAGCATGCTAGGCTAACACCTTATTTTCCAACCAAACTTACACAGGTGACTCAACAGACCACGCTGAACAAGTTTCTGGTGTTATCTCACATGCTAACGGGTGAAGCTAATGCTAAGCTAACTAGCATGCTAGGCTAACACCTTATTTTCCAACCAAACTTACACAGGTGACTCAACAGACCACGCTGAACAAGTTTCTGGTGTTATCTCACATGCTAACGGGTGAAGCTAATGCTAAGCTAACTAGCATGCTAGGCTAACACCTTATTTTCCAACCAAACTTACACAGGTGACTCAACAGACCACGCTGAACAAGTTTCTGGTGTTATCTCACATGCTAACGGGTGAAGCTAATGCTAAGCTAACTAGCATGCTAGGCTAACACCTTATTTTCCAACCAAACTTACACAGGTGACTCAACAGACCACGCTGAACAAGTTTCTGGTGTTATCTCATATGCTAACGGGTGAAGCTAATGCTAAGCTAACTAGCATGTTAGGCTAATACAAAATGGCCACCTCAGTTAATTAGCTAGTTTGATTCAAAATGGCCGCCTCACCTAATGAGCTTGTTTGATTCAAAATGGCCGTCTCACCTAATGAGGTTGTTTGATTCAAAATGGCCGCCTCACCTAAAGAGCTTGTTTGATTCAAAATGGCCGCCTCACCTAATGAACTTGTTTGATTCAAAATGGCCGTCTCACCTAATGAGCATGTTTGATTCAAAATGGCCGCCTCACCTAATTAGCTAGTTTGATTCAAAATGGCCGCCTCATCTAATTAGCTAGTTTGATTCAAAATGGCCGCCTCACCTAATGTGCTTGGTTGATCCAAAATGGCCGTCTCACCTAATGAGGTTGTTTGATTCAAAATGGCCGCCTCACCTAATGTGCTTGGTTGATCCAAAATGGCCGTCTCACCTAATGAGCTTGTTTGATTCAAAATGGCCGTCTCACCTAATGAGGTTGTTTGATTCAAAATGGCCGCCTCACCTAAAGAGCTTGTTTGATTCAAAATGGCCGCCTCACCTAATGAACTTGTTTGATTCAAAATGGCCGTCTCACCTAATGAGCATGTTTGATTCAAAATGGCCGCCTCACCTAATTAGCTAGTTTGATTCAAAATGGCCGCCTCATCTAATTAGCTAGTTTGATTCAAAATGGCCGCCTCACCTAATGTGCTTGGTTGATCCAAAATGGCCGTCTCACCTAATTAGCTAGTTTGAGTCAAAATGGCCACCTCACCTAACCAGCCTGTGTATTGAACCTGCCTTGTAAATTACCTTGTATATTGAACCAAGATGGCGCCCTGATTAAAAATGGCCGCCTCACCTAATGTGCTTGGTTGATCCAAAATGGCCGTCTCACCTAATTAGCTAGTTTGAGTCAAAATGGCCGCCTCACCTAACCAGCCTGTGTATTGAACCTGCCTTGTATATTGCCTTGTATATTGAACCAAGATGGCGCCCTGATTCAAAATGGCCGCCTCACCTAATGAGCTTGGTTGATTCAAAATGGCCGCCTCACCTAATTAGCTACTTTGATTCAAAATGGCCGACTCACCTAATTAGCTAGTTTGATTCAAAATGGCCGTCTCACCTAAGTAGCTTGTGTATTGAACCTGCCCTGTATATTGCCTTGTATATTGAACCAAGATGGCGCCCTGATTCAAAATGGCCGCCTCACCTAATGAGCTTGGTTGATTCAAAATGGCCACCTCAACTAATTATCTAATTTCATCCAAAATGGCCGCCTCATCTAATTAGCTTGTGTATTGAACCTACCTTGTATATTGCCTTGTATATTGAACCAAGATGGCGCCCTGATTCAAAATGGCCGCCTCACCTAATGAGCTTGGTTGATTCAAAATGGCCGACTCACCTAATTAGCTAGTTCTATTCAAAATGGCCGACTCACCTAACTAGCTTGTGTATTGAACCTGCCTTGTATATTGCCTTGTATATTGAACCAAAATGGCGCCCTATGTAACTCAGTTTCTCTGAAAAGTTAAGTCCCATTCATTTCCTATGGGAAATTTACGATTTTTGTTAGCAAAATATTTCGCGATGGTAACTCCGATTGCTTAGAAAAGTAATAGCACACATCTCGGAGTCGGGCCGGTCGTTTTGATATAACTTATGTGGGGGTGCACGTTACGGTACGAGCCGCATTAATGTTGACGGAATAATAATAAATAAATAAAAAATAAAGAAACCCTTATTGGTAGGATAACAATAGGTTGCTTCCAAGCATTTACAATGCATTGGCAGCCCCCAATAATAATGAATTCAATTTATAACGCACTTTTCATTAATGAAAATCTCAAAGTGCTACAAGGTGCAACAGAATTAAATGTCAATAAAACAAGTAAAAAAACAAGTAAAATCAATAACAATATCAACTAAGATCAAAAGTAGAATCATGAGGAGGTAGAGTATGCTCGGTCGAAAAGAAAGGTCTTCAAGCCGCTCTTAAAGTCAACCACAGACTGTGGGGCTCTCAGACAGTCAGGAAGAGAGTTCCACAGGCGGGGGGCAGCCACACTGAAAGCCCGGTCTCCCATGGTCCTTAATTTGGTTCTCGGAACGTGAAGGAGATTACTGTTCTGTGATCGTAGAGACCGGGTGGATGAGTATGGAATAAGAATGTCCTTTAGATAGTCAGGTGAAGTTCCGTGTAAGCATTGATGTGTAATGAGAGCAGTTTTGTACTGAATTCTGTAGGTGACAGGAAGCCAATGAAGGTTATGGAGAATGGGTGTAATATGTTCAAATTTACGAAGCTCTCAATAAAATCCTTGCTGCACTGTTTTGAATATATTGAAGTTTCTGAAGGTTTTTGCCAGGGATTCCAATAAACAGGGAGTTGCAGTAGTCGAGCCTGGAGGAGACAAAAGCATGGACGAGTTTCTCAGCATCGGAAAAAGTTAGGGATGGGCGAAGTCTGGAGATGTTTCGAAGATGGAAGAAGCAAGTTTTAAACAGAAGCTTAATGTGATTTTCAAATGTAAGATGAGAGTCCATTTTTATTCCAAGATTTGTAACAGAGGTGGAGAGGGGGATGTCTTGTCCAGAAAAGGAAATTGTTGTTATAGTAGATGTTTGTACCTGGTGAGGGGTGCCAATCAGTATGGCCTCAGTCTTGGAGCAGTTTAATTGAAGAAAGTTCTGATTCATCCATGCCCTTATTTCCTCCAGTACTGTACAGTCACCAAGCACTTAGCCTATCCTAACACAGGTTTTAAAGACGAAGGAGCAAGTTGAATCGTCTCCCTCCTCCCTAGCAGGCTCCATTCCCATTATGTGAAAGGGAGACAATTCAACTCACTCTTTCATCTTTAAAAACTGTAACTGGGCGGCCGTGGCGTAGTGGTAATGGCAGTCGTCCCCCGATTGGAAGGTTGGAGGTTCGAATCCCGGTTCCCCACACCATGTGTTGTTGTGTCCCTGGGCAAGACACTTAACCCTGAGTTGCTCCCGGTAGGACTGGAAGGCGCCTTGCATGGCAGTCGCCGCTACGGTGTATAAATGCGTGTATGAATGGGTGGATGGTTGGTATTGTAAAGCGCTTTGGGGCTCCTCACAGGGGGCTGGAAAGCGCTATATAAATAAGCTCCATTTACCAGTTAACTGTACATTTATTTTATTTATTCTAAAAAAAATTGTTTTTTTTGTTTGTGCTCCGACTTACGGCGATTTCGTGTTACGAACGGTGCGTAGGAACGGAACTCGTTCGTAAGTCGGGGACTACCTGTATTGGTATCGGTTTTCAGCCAAATACGTTTTAACATATCGGCCAAGAATCCAATATCGTCCACCCCTAATATGTTTCATGTTATTTTTAGTCAAAGTGACACAAGAGCCCCATGTGGCCCCAGAGCCACAAACTGAAGACCCTCTGGGCTGAACAGAACATACTAACCTCGTGTTTCTCTGCTCCCTTCGGTCGCTGCTCAGAGGTCTCTAATCTCTTTATTCCCACTCGACGGTCTTCTTGTGGAACCTTTTCTTCTGCTGCTTCACTGGACTTGTCATTGGTCACTTCACGTGACGTCTCTTCACCTTCACTGTCTGTGTTCTGTTCTTGATCTTCTCTGCTCTCTGGTTCGTGCTCCTCCTCGGCGATGTTCTGTCTGGATCTTTGTTCCCCTGAATCCATTTGACTCGCTGCAGCTTCTTCGTTCCCGTCCTCTCCCGAGGATTCCTCTTTCTTTTCGAGGGCAGAGTCTTCGCTGCGGCTTTGGGAAGCGGCGTCGGAGCTGCCTGTCGTTGCCTCTCCCTCGGGGACGCCCTCGCTTACATCTTCATCTTCTGTGATGATAAGAGGCTCCAGCAGCTCGGCACTTTCAACACAACTTGCTGTAAAGTCCATTATTCTCTGTGTCGAGCCCTGACAGGAAGATAAGCACAAGAAGAAACAAAAATTATAGATCAGAAAATAAACTTCAGGGTTCAAGTTTCGATTGTTAACTATATGTGAATGACTTGGTAAATGTGTCAGGACTCCTTAAATGTGTTCTTTTTGCCGATGACACCACATTTTTCTGTTCGGGTAAAGACATAAAACGGATTTTGGATATAATGAAAACAGAATTTATAAAAATACAAACTTGGTTTAAACTAAACAAATTATCTTTGAATTTAGATAAAACTAATTACATGATATTCAGTAACAAAAAGAGAATTGTTGACGATCCATTTGAAATTGAAGATGTTGTGATCTGTAAAGTGAGTGAAGTGAAGTTTCTGGGTGTTATCATTGATGACAAACTGACATGGAAACATCATGTAAATTCCATTAAAACAAAAATAGCTAGATCAATTGCAGTACTGTATAAAGTCAGGGATTTTTTAATTGATAAAGCTCTGTATATGTTGTATAACACAATCATTGTTCCACATTTAATCTATTGTATTGAGGTTTGGGGAAAAGCGTGCAAAACAATTACAAAGCCTGTTTTTATTTTACAAAAGAGAGCTGTAAGAGTAATCACCAGAAAACATTTCAGTCACCCATCAAACACCTTGTTTCTTCAGCTAAATTTATTGAAATTCCAGGAATTGGTAGAATATAGTATTTTATCAGTTATGTATAGGGCTCATAATAACACATTACCTTTAAATATCCAAAGAAATTTTATAAAAAGACAAAGTTATTACAATCTCAAAGGGACAGAGATATTCATCAAACCACAATTCAGAACCAGCTTAAAGGGACGGTCTACCTCAATTCAGGGAGTTCGATTGTGGAATGTTCTGGAGAGTGATGTTAAAAATGCAAAATCAATGTATACATTTAAGAAAAAGGTCAAAAAGGACTTGCTCAAAAACTATATATGATGTAGCTTAGCGTGTTTGTGTATTACAGTTAGAAAAATTAAGTAGAGTTATTCATTTTGTTATGTACAGGGGGTCCCCGACTTACGAGCGAGTTCCGTTACTACGAGTATCTCGTAAGGCGAAAATTCCTACGTCGGAACCCGAAACACGTGTCGCTCGTAAGTCCGGATTTTCGGTCGCAAGTCGGAAAATTTATGCTAGCACTACTACGAACACTCGTTTTTCATCACAAATGTTCATACTAGTTCATAAACATGCTCAGAAACTTGTTTACAAACGGTTAGCTAACACACTTTCATCTAAGAACACATAAAAGTGCTGTATTTTTTGTATGTTCTTTACAAATTTACTGCTCGTTCGCCAGCTCGTAAGTCCGGAACCTCGTATGTCAGGGTGCTCGTAAGTCGGGGACCCCCTGTAGTTTGAAGGTTATCATTGTTTGAACAAACTGTGAAATAAGGGGCAGATATAATAAGATTTCATCTTCTTTCTGCTCCTTTCATTTTATCCTACTTGTATTCTTGTATCTGATGAAACTGTTTTGTATTGTTCTTTTAAAATGAATAAATAAACATCAAATAAAAAATAAAAAATGTCAAAGATAGTTACAGATAGAACTCGTGTATTTTTTTACAGACAGGTGACTCGACTGCTGGGGATATTTTTGTTTTTCTCTGGGAGAAATGAGAGAAACCAGTCGAGCAGGTTTTAGAATGGTGGTTTCAGATGTTCAAGCAGAACATTCGACTACAAAACGTAAAGTCCAGTCGGCCGTACGACAACAATCACAAGACAAAATACAGATTTATCAGATTATACCTTCTTGTGTTATAGATTTAGCCCAAAATTGAACATATTTTTATGACAACGCCCCCACACTTAACTCTTACACAATAAATGTAAACTCACCCTTACCTTATATTCTGGACTTTAACTTCTTATATCGTCTCTTGAAGTCACTGCAGACTAGATACAGCATTTTTGGCTCATCACTTTGTCTTGTCAATAACTGTATGTCGAGAAAAGAAAAGTTGCTGTGAACAATTTCACATATTGACGTGACAAGCTCACCCCCCTCAGTGTCTTTCTACCTTCTCTCGCTCTCGTTTCTATTCTTCCTGTTCCTCTTGCAACAGCCCACCCCTATTTACTTGGCCCACATTTCACGGGCCATGCAATGACTGTGATGTAAAACAGGAAAAAAATGGAGCCCTGCCATGAATTTGCTTGTTTAGGTGCTCTCCTGAGAAAAAGTTTTCTATAACCCGATGTGACTGTTGGAGCGGCCGTGAGCAGCTTTTAACTGCTGCGAGTTTAAAGATGTCAGAGCGACTGCAACGTGTTGAAACAGGCGCTCGCTTCATCTGACACTGCTGTGGGTTTGGCGCACATCCTGTTGACTTGAAGCTAAAACGAGAAGTAGAAAGATTTTCAATCGACGAAAGAGATGTTTGTTTCATCTCAAAACCTCCGTTCGTGACTAGGGGTTGAACAAGTGCATAATTTTTAAACTCGACATTGACAAAATAATACTCGAGTAGAGCTCGAGTAGTTGATGATGTTAGGATCTCAAGATGCAAAAAATTATTAACTAACTAAAACCGCAAAAAAAAAAAAGAAGTTATTTATTATTTACAGAAAAAGACCAACAAAACATTGGGAGCATATGTTCTGCTCCTACCATTTATCTTACACCAAATAAGTCACAGGAAACCCCAAACTGTTAGTTACAGGTAGTCCCCGACTTACGAGCGCATCGACATACGAGGTTCCGGACTTACGAGCTGACTCACCCCAAAAATACACTACACGCGGTCCGTGTCCGCTCCGCTCCGCAGGTCGCAGCTGAGCGAGTCCAAAGTCCACTGCCTCCGCTCAGCTCAGGTCCGCATGGATGCGCCGCTCCAAGACGCATGCGCGGGAATTGCGAGATTGCGCGATAAATCAAGTGATAAATAATGAAGTCAGAACAAAACAATTCATTCGGTGGAAGAAGGAGAACAACAGTAAAGGCTGCCTTGATATTCTCTCGTAAACAAGCGACAGGACATGGTTTGAGCAACAGGAAGTGATGTTTACATTTCAGAATAAAATACTTTTTTATTTATTTATTTATTGTATTGCGTTATTAGGTGTAGTCATAGTCATAAATATAATAGTTTAGTCATAGAATAGTCATAAATGATAGTTTGACAGCATTTTTGTACAAATAAATCCATATAGAGCTAGGATTAGTCCGCCCGTGGTGATTTTATTTTGTAAATACGGAAGTTGTGCTCGTTCCTTTTCCTGTTGGTGCGACGTAATCTTCAAAAGTTGACTCCGGCACAGCTCCGTCATCCGGCAGAAATAGAAAATTTTCTAATTTTGACGGACTGCCGTCCGCTCGCCGCAGCTCACCGCCGCCGTGCGGAGCCAGTGTACTTTATCTCATTGATTATAAAGGGTGCGTATTTGCTGCGGAGGTCGGACCGGAGCGGGGCGGAGCCGGAACGCGTGTGGTGTATTTTTGGGGTAACGAACAGTAAAGTTGTACAGAACATACAGAATATACTGTACAGCACTGGTAGGCTATGTGTTTTCGCTTTGCTTTTCGGAACTTTTTGGGACTGATTCCGAAACGTTTTACACCGGATGGGAACTGAGGTGTCGTCTGTAAATTAGACTAACAAATTCCTTTGAGAAGCCTCTGTTTGTTGGTTGGGAGTTGTTTTTTGTCAATTTACATACAGTGTTGTGTCTTCTAGAGACCTCAAGGGATCCCCCTACTGTTAAGGTGTGATCTGTCAATTTACATGTACTGTATGTGTTACCTCAGCTTGAAATTTACATATGATGGTGTGTGGTTCTGTTATACAGTAACTCCAAACTTCTCACAGTTGTTCATGGAATTGAGAAAGCCTCCTGGATGGGAGTCGAAACGTTTTCTGTTACAAATAAAGTCCAGTTGATCTTGTATTGAACGCCTTTTTGATTTACCTTTCAGCTAGAATTCAGCTACTGTTTTGCTACTTTTAGCTTTACGCTGCTATTTCTTTTTAGCTTTCAAGTAGCATTTAGCTTTTATTTATCTTTTTACTGGTGCTCAGTTTCTTCTCTGAACTCCTGAAATTAGACATTGTTACTCTTGTGTGTGAACCATGTGTGGAGCTGCTCCACCGGTGCGGGTGCGAACCCCGCGCTGCTGCGGGCTTTGCGTGCCTTCAGCCTCGTTGTACCTTTCGCTGTCAGTCGCTAGAGGACCCAGCAGCTCTGGAGCCTCTGATGGATCAGTCTGTTGTTGCGTGTGGGAGCTCAGTTGGGGCACCAGTCGTCGCCACTGCGCGTCGCTGAAGATGTTGCAGCAGCAGCCTCTGACCGGCAACGGGCCGTCCAACGGCCGGGGACTCGGCGTGAGCGGCCACCCGGGGATGCACGCGCTCAACTCGGTTCGTCAACCTTCTCAGCACCGGTCGGACGGAGGCGACTCGGGCCTCGAGGAAAACGGACACGAAACCCGCAGAGACATCGGCGACATACTGCAACAAATAATGACCATCACCGACCAAAGTCTGGACGAGGCACAAGCAAAGTTAGTGAGAACTTTTAAGAGTTTTTTTCTTGTTTTCAGGTTCCCGAGGCTGCGGCTGCTTTTTGTTTTGACTCAGCGTCGCTGCTGTGGCAAAGTTTGCTCAACTTCAGTCTATTGTTTGGATTTACCCAGCAGCTAAATAAATTAACTGGCTAAAACAAAGTTACTTTGGTTGCTCACTTCAAAACTTATATGCTAATACAGTAAAACATAACGTTGTGTTGTTGTTTTTTAAATAAAATCACGTCGTTTCGCGAACGATTGTCTTTGTTAGCCTGCTAGCTAATCGAAGCTAACTATGCTAAGCTACAACAAACAAGCAAACAGCTAATGTAAACATATACACATTCCTGTCCAGATACAAATTCAGTTTTACAATAAGAAATTTGACATCTAACTAAACGTATTGACTGTCGTGTACAGTTAGCTTGGCTGTAAACAGTTGTGTGCTTCAACGTTAGCTAACCAGAAGCTAACTGTGGCTAACTTGCTAAAGGTAGCCGCTTGGATTTTTGTTTGGCTCTTGATCCGTGCTGTCACCCCCGTTTGAAGCTAACAAGTCGTGCTGTTCTCTTCTTGTTATTCTGCAGGAAACACGCACTTAACTGTCACCGAATGAAGCCCGCATTGTTCAGTGTTTTGTGCGAGATCAAGGAAAAGACTGGTACGTTGACTGTTGTTTACACATGTGGTCACCATCCTGGTAGGTAGTTTGTTGATCAACCTGTGTGGACACGCTGTCATCACGAACTAATAACACGACGAGACACGAGCTGAACGTTTCCGTGGACAAAACATTTGGCTTGACAGCTGCATTTCTGATGTAAAATGCTGTTTGGTGCACAATAAACAGCTGAACAGACCTGCAGAATACTTTTGACAGAACAAAGAGTTATAACAACTAAAAACTAATTAAATCTATTAATGTCTTATGTTGGAGATAAATTAAATAATGTGTAATGTCAATGTCAATTTATTTATAAAGCACATAAAAACAAAAGAAGCTGACCAAAGTGCTTTACAGTAAAAAATAAATAAATAAAAGAGTAAAATGCATAGTGCCACTGAAACATAATAAAATTAACAATAAATACAACACACAACAACAATAAAATCAGCTCAAAATGTGTTCTCAGACTCTGCATGGATCAAATGCCAAGGAATACAGATGAGTCTTGAGCAAAGATTTAAAAGTCTCAACAGTCTCAGCGCTTTTTAAATTCTCAGGTAAACTGTTCCACAGCTTTGGACCAGCAACCACAAAAGCCCGATCACCTCTGGACTTCAGTTTGGATCTGGGGACATCTAACAGAAACTGGTTGGTAGACCAGAGTGCTCTTACTGGAGTGTAGATGTTAATAAGATCACATAAATATGACGGGCCAGACCTTTTAAGATTTTAAAAACAAGCAATAAAATCTTAAAATCAATCCGATAGTGGACAGGGAGCCAGTGAAGGGAAGACAGGATATGACAGGGGTTATGTGTTCATATTTGTAGTTGAAGTTAAAAGACGAGCTGCTGCGTTCTGGACAGATTGTAAACGATGCAAAGATGATTTGTCTAAACCAACATACAGTGAATTACAATAGTCCAAACGAGAGGTAATAAAAGCGTGAATCACCTTTTCAAGGTCTCTGAAAGAGAGACAAGACTTCACCTTGGCAATGAGTCTTAGCTGGAAGAAACCGGATTTAACAACAGCATTTATCTGTTTGTCTAATTTAAAAGCACTATCAAAAATAACTCCCAGATTCCTGACATTGGAGTGGCTGTGTGAAGCCAAGGGGCCAAGAACATTAACGGTGTTACATTTACCAAAGCTGATGACTTCCGTTTTATTTTTATTTAAATTTAGAAAATTTAGTTTTAACCAGACTTTAATGTTGTGAGTGGATCAAGTGGAGTGACCCTGTCTGACTCAATCGGAAGATATAACTGGGTATCATCAGCAACACAATGAAAAGGAATGTTGTGTTTTCTAAAAATAGACCCCAAAGGCAACATGTACATATTAAAAAGCAGTGGACCTAAAATAGACCCTTGAGGGACTCCACAGATCAGAGGAGCTGGAGATGAGGAACATTTCCCTAAGTGAACAGAAAAACTCCTGTCAGTCAGGTAGGATCTAAACCAGGATAAAACTGTGCCTTTGATACCGACCACCTGCTCAAGTCGTGACAACAGTAATCTCCTTCACATTCCGAGAACCAAATTAAGGACCATGGGAGACCGGGCTTTCAGTGTGGCTGCCCCCCGCCTGTGGAACTCTCTTCCTGACTGTCTAAGAGCCCCACAGTCTGTGGTTGACTTTAAGAGCGGCTTGAAGACCTTTCTTTTCAACCGAGCATACTCTACCTCCTCATGATTCTACTTTTGATCTTAGCTGATACTGTTATTGATTTTAATTGTTTTATTATTTGTTTTATTGACATTTAATTCTGTTGCTCCTTGTAGCACTTTGAGATTTTCATTAATGAAAAGTGCGTTATAAATTAAATTCATTATTATTATTATTGTGGTCCACAGTATCAAAGGCAGCAGAAAGGTCTAAAAGCACTAAAACAGCAGAGCTTCCTGCATCAACAGTTAAAAGAAGGTCATTAAAAACTCTTAAAAGGGTTGTCTCTGTGCTGTGGCCTGATTTAAAACCTGACTGGAATTTTTCACCAATGCTGTTGGCAGTTAAAAAACCTCTTAAGTTGGTTAGAAACAACTTTCTCTAAAATTTTTGACAGAAAAGGTGTAAGGTGCATTTATTCTAACTTGTTTTTTTCTTGTTTTTTTTTTGTATTACCGTATTTTCCGTTGTATAGATCGCACCGTTGTATAGGTCGCAGTGTCCAATATTTATCAATAAATTGGAAAAATTCATAAATAGGTTGCACCGGTGTATAGGTCGCACCTACGTCACCGCCGACGTAACGCGTCATCCACCGCTGACGCGCCGCGTGACCGCTGAGTCAACCCGGCAATATGGACCGAGTGTTTAGCTCTGCTGCTAATGTCTGCCAGAAGCTAACAAAGCTAAACACGAGAGGAGTCCGTCTCTCAGAACACAAATAAAAAAATTGAATTTTAGGTCAAATGTTTTCTCGAGACCATAGTAACGTACATTAAAGCTCCTATAATTGCACTCTGTAAGCAAAAAATATATACACAGAGTGGTTTTGAAGCTATTTATAAGCAAACGGAAGTAAAACCAGAAGCTAACAAAGCTAAACACGAGAGGAGTCCGTCTCTCAGAACACGAATAAAAATTCGAATTTTAGGTCAAATGTTTTCTCGAGACCATAGTAACGTACATTAAAGCTCCTATAATTGCACTCTGTAAGCAAAAAAATATATACACAGAGTGGTTTTGAAGCTATTCATAAGCAAACGGAAGTAAAACTAGAAGCTAACAAAGCTAAACACGAGAGGAGTCCGTCTCTCAGAACACGAATAAAAATTCGAATTTTAGGTCAAATGTTTTCTCGAGACCATAGTAACGTACATTAAAGCTCCTATAATTGCACTCTGTAAGCAGAAAAAAACATACACAGAGTGGTTTTGAAGCTATTTATGATGTAAACAGAAGTACACAGATATAAAACGAAGGCTAACACGCCTCTGACAAGAATTAAAAATCGAATCATCTCAAATGATTCATCCAGGACATAGTTAAGTACATTGGAGTGTTATAATTACTCTGTAAGCAGAAATAAATATACACCGAGTGGTTTGAAGCTATTTATAACAAATACAGAAGCTAACACTAGAAGCTAAATGCTACAAAAAGATTGTTTATTTTTATTTTTATCTCAAACATCTAATAAAGGTACTCACTTGTAAACGTCCACACTGTGATTCCATTCTGTAAGTTTCAGAAAAATCCGCTGAGTGGTTCTTGACTTATCTTGCTAACAAACAGAGCTAACATAAGCTACATCCAGCCCAGGAGGCCGACAGAATCAGTCAGAGCAGAGGAGCTTTTTTTCGGGCACATGAGCTGGAAATGGTCTACTTCTTCTTCTTGGGTCAGTGTACTCCTCTGGAAGTGGTACTGCACGGCACCCCTAGCGGCCGAAAGTGGTACTGCACCATTTTCTGACAAAGTGAAAAAGGGTCATAAAACTCAGCCAAAAATTGGTCTAAAAATATGGAAAAAAATCCATAAATAGGTCGCACTGGTGTATAGGTCGCAGGCCTTGAAAAAACCCATAAAAAGGCGCGACCTATACACCGAATACGATAGTTGCACAGAGCATCCTTCAACTACCTGTATTTCCTATCAAGCATTATGAAAAATTGTAGTCATATTTAAACTTTTAGTTTGCCCATACCTTTAGATTCTCTAATGTGAATACAGTAATCATAATATATCGATAATTTTATTAATCGGCATTTATAAAGTTTGTGAATGTTTTTGTTCAGTGCCTTGAGTCTGTTGCTACTTGGCGCCATATAAATAAATTGAATTGAATTACATGTATATTTTAGAACAGTAATTGTAGGACAGTTTCCTGATGTGATCACTTCTTGATGCAGCTTGTTGTGGTTTTTGTTGGTTAATTATGTGAAGTGATGTTTGAAGGAGTGTTTCCATTACTTTGTCTTTATCCTTATGTAAATTGTTTGATTTTGCATCACCCAGTGTAGCATGTAACACTACACCTCATGTGACTTGTAAAGATGGGCCTTTTTAAAGCAACAGAGGGAAAATATTTCAAAGGTCATCAGTCTGCCTACGACAGACATTTCCTTTCAGTAGTTACCATACCAAATTACTCTTTAAATAAACTATTATTAGGCAAGATATTAATATTACATTACATTTCTCTGAATTCTTGTGTTCTGTAGTTTTGTGTGTTGTTTTTGTGTTACCACTGTCTACACGGCCGCAAACTTCTTGTACTTTTTTATTATTGACTTGTGTTTTCTCGACAGGCCTTTCGATGAGAAACGCTCAGGAGGAGGAGCCCCAGGACCCCCAGCTGGTGCGTTTGGACAACATGCTGCTAGCGGAGGGCGTCGCGGGGCCGGAAAAGGGCGGTGGGGCCGCCGCCGCCGTGTCTGCCGCTACCAGCTCAGGAGGGATGTCACCTGACAGCTCGCTCGAGCACTCCGACTACAAAAGCAAGTTGAGCCAGATTCGCAGTATCTACCACACTGAGCTGGAGAAGTATGAACAGGTACCGTGTCGCTACAGGAGTCCAGCCCCTGACTTTGCCCGTACATGCTTACCTGATGTGAAGCTGCCCTCCAGGAGGGAAATCCTTTGGCGTGTTAAACTAACACTTCATATTAGTTTTGTTTCGGGGAAGGAGGGTGGGGGGATTCATTCTTGGAAAAGATTCCTCAGTGACTTTGAGCTGTTGTTTGAATCTAAATGCCAGTAAACATCTTTTTTTAATCCGGTAACAGAAAGCAAACTGACATGTCAACATATTTCAAAGGAGTGCAACTTGACAAATTAACAGTTTCAGTTTGATTACAGCTGTTCCTCTTAATCTAGATTAGTTGGATTAAATGAAAACATGTATTTTTTTTTACCTCCTGAGCAAAGAAATAATTAGAAATATATTTCACACAATATTTGAAAGACTCTCTCCCTCAAAGTATATTTAGAAATATCATTATAGATTCTAGCCAGCATATATATATATTAATTATGTTTTTCATTTCTTTTTCTCACGTTTCTCTTGTTTCACGCTGGCCCAGGCGTGCACAGAGTTCACCACTCACGTAATGAACCTGCTGAGGGAGCAGTCGCGCACTCGGCCCGTAACGCCACGGGAGATCGAGCGCATGGTGGGCATCATCCACCGCAAGTTCAGCTCCATCCAGACCCAGCTGAAGCAGAGCACGTGTGAGGCCGTTATGATCCTGAGGTCCCGCTTCCTGGACGCCAGGTGGGCAGCGCAGCCATGGAGATTACTAGAATATTAAATAATACAA